>WNNJ02001549.1:0-178169 GCA_012934845.2 Pomphorhynchus laevis | reverse complement strand
GTCACAAATAATTCACTCACCAGAACCTAACAAGTAGGATTTAAAAGCACTCTTATTGAGCGCATACACCAACCTCCGTCATTGCTAGTGGTAATGAAATAAATGACCTACTTTTCCTGCCAATTTCTATTCTGATTGAAGGAATCGGAAAGACTAAGCAGCATAAACTGACTCTTAACACTGTTGAGAGTATTCATCACGAATAATTCACTCACCAGAACCTAACAAGTAGGATTTAAAAAGCACTCTTATCGAGCGCATACACCAACTTCCGTCATTGCTAGTGGTAATGAAACAAATGACCTACTTTTCCTGCCAATTTCTATTCTGATTGAAGGAATCGGGAAGACTAAGCAGCATAAACTGACCCTTAACACTTATGAGAGTATTCATCGCGAATAATTCACTCACTAAGACCTAACAAGTAGGATTTAAAAGCACTCTTATTGAGCGCATACACCAACCTCCGTCATTGCTAGTGGTAATGAAACAAATGACCTACTTTTCCTGCCAATTTCTATTCTGATTGAAGGAATCGGGAAGACTAAGCAGCGTAAACTGACTCTTAACACTGTTGAGAGTATTCATCACGAATAATTCACTCACCAGAACCTAACATGTAGGATTTAAAAAGCACTCTTATCGAGCAATACACCAACCTCCGTCATTGCTAGTGGTAATGAAACAAATGACCTACTTTTCCTGCCAATTTTCTATTCTGATTGAAGGAATCGGGAAGACTAAGCAGCATAAACTGACTCTTAACACTGTTGAGAGTATTCATCACGAATAATTCACTCACCAGAAATTAACAAGTAGGATTTAAAAAGCACTCTTATCGAGCGCATACACCAACCTCCGTCATTGCTAGTGGTAATAAAACAAATGACCTACTTTTTCCTGTCAATTTCTATTCTGATTGAAGGAATCGGGAAGACTAAGCAGCATAAACTGACTCTTAACACTGTTGAGAGTATTCATCACGAATAATTCACTCACCAGAACTTAACAAGTAGGATTTAAAAGCACTCTTATTGAGAGCATACACCAACCTCTGTCATTGCTAGTGGTAATGAAACAAATGACCTACTTTTAATGCCAATATCTATTCTGTTTAAAGGAATCGGGAATACTAAGCAGCATAAACTGACTCTTAACACTGTTGAAAGTATTCATCACGAATAATTCACTCACCAGAACCTGACAAGTAGGATTTAAAAAGCACTCTTATCGAGCGCATACACCAACCTCCGTCATTGCTAGTGTAATGAAACAAATGACCTACTTTTCCTGTCAATTTCTATTCTGATTGAAGGAATCGGGAAGACTAAGCAGCATAAACTGACTCTTAACACTGATGAGAGTATTCATCACGAATAATTCACTCACCAGAACCTAACAAGTAGGATTAAAAAGCACTCTTATTGAGAGCATACACCAACCTCTGTCATTGCTAGTGGTAATGAAACAAATGACCTACTTTTAATGCCAATTCTATTCTGTTTGAAGGAATCGGGAATACTAAGCAGCATAAACTGACTCTTAACACTGTTGAGAGTATTCATCACGAATAATTCACTCACCAGAACCTGACAAGTAAGATTTAAAAAGCACTCTTATCGAGCGCATACACCAACCTCTGTCATTGCAAGTTGTAATGAAACAAATGACCTACTTTTCCTGCCAATTTCTATTCTGATTGAAGGAATAGGGAAGACTAAGCAGCGTAAACTGACTCTTAACACTGTTAAGAGTATTCATCACGAATAATTCACTCACCAGAAACTAACAAGTAGGATTTAAAAAGCACTCTTATCGAGCGCATACACCAACCTCCGTCATTGCTAGTGGTAATGAAACAAATGACCTACTTTTCCTGTCAATTTCTATTCTGATTGAAGGAATCGGGAAGACTAAGCAGCATAAACTGACTCTTAACACTGTTGAGAGTATTCATCACGAATAATTCACTCTCCCGAACCTAACAAGTAGGATTTAAAAGCACTCTTATTGAGCGCATACACCAACCTCCGTCATTGCTAGTGGTAATGAAACAAATGACCTACTTTTCCTGCCAATTTCTATTCTGATTGAAGGAATCGGGAAGACTAAGCAGCATAAACTGACTCTTAACACTGTTGAGAGTATTCATCACGAATAATTCACTCACCAGAACCTAACAAGTAGGATTTAAAAAGCACTCTTATCGAGCGCATACACCAACCTCCGTCATTGCTAGTGGTAATGAAATAAATGACCTACTTTTCCTGCCAATTTCTATTCTGATTGAAGGAATCGGAAAGACTAAGCAGCATAAACTGACTCTTAACACTGTTGAGAGTATTTATCACGAATAATTCACTCACCAGAACCTAACAAGTAGGATTTAAAAGCACTCTTATTGAGCGCATACACCAACCTCCGTCATTGCTAGTGGTAATGAAATAAATGACCTACTTTTCCTGCCAATTTCTATTCTGATTGAAGGAATCGGAAAGAGTAAGCAGCATAAACTGACTCTTAACACTGTTGAGAGTATTCATCACGAATAATTCACTCACCAGAACCTAACAAGTAGGATTTAAAAGCACTCTTATTGAGCGCATACACCAACCTCCGTCATTGCTAGTGGTAATGAAACAAATGACCTACTTTTCCTCCAATTTCTATTCTGATTGAAGGAATATAGAAGACTAAGCAGCGTAAACTGACTCTTAACACTGTTAAGAGTATTCATCACGAATAATTCACTCACCAGAAACTAACAAGTAGGATTTAAAAAGCACTCTTATCGAGCGCATACACCAACCTCTGTCATTGCAAGTTGTAATGAAACAAATGACCTACTTTTCCTGCCAATTTCTATTCTGATTGAAGGAATATGGGAAGACTAAGCAGCATAAACTGACTCTTAACACTGTTGAGAGTATTCATCACGAATAATTCACTCACCAGAACCTAACAAGTAGGATTTAAAAAGCACTCTTATCGAGCGCATACACCAACCTCCGTCATTGCTAGTGGTAATGAAACAAATGACCTACTTTTCCTGCCAATTTCTATTCTGATTGAAGGAATCGGGAAGACTAAGCAGCATAAACTGACTCTTAACACTGTTGAGAGTATTCATCACGAATAATTCACTCACCAGAACCTAACAAGTAGGATTTAAAAGCACTCTTATTGAGCGCATACACCAACCTCCGTCATTGCTAGTGGTAATGAAACAAATGACCTACTTTTCCTGCCAATTTCTATTCTGATTGAAGGAATCGGGAAGACTAAGCAGCATAAACTGACTCTTAACACTGTTGAGAGTATTCATCACGAATAATTCACTCACCAGAACCTAACAAGTAGGATTTAAAAAGCACTCTTATTGAGCGCATACACCAACCTCCGTCATTGCTAGTGGTAATGAAACAAATGACCTACTTTTCCTGCCAATTTCTATTCTGATTGAAGGAATCGGGAAGACTAAGCAGCATAAACTGACTCTTAACACTGTTGAGAGTATTCATCACGAATAATTCACTCACCAGAAACTAACAAGTAGGATTTAAAAAGCACTCTTATCGAGCGCATACACCAACCTCCGTCATTGCTAGTGGTAATGAAACAAATGACCTACTTTTCCTGTCAATTTCTATTCTGATTGAAGGAATCGGGAAGACTAAGCAGCATAAACTGACTCTTAACACTGTTGAGAGTATTCATCACGAATAATTCACTCACCAGAACCTAACAAGTAGGATTTAAAAGCACTCTTATTGAGCGCATACACCAACCTCCGTCATTGCTAGTGGTAATGAAACAAATGACCTACTTTTCCTGCCAATTTCTATTCTGATTGAAGGAATCGGGAAGACTAAGCAGCATAAACTGACTCTTAACACTGTTGAGAGTATTCATCACGAATAATTCACTCACCAGAACCTAACAAGTAGGATTTAAAAAGCACTCTTATTGAGCGCATACACCAACCTCCGTCATTGCTAGTGGTAATGAAACAAATGACCTACTTTTCCTGCCAATTTCTATTCTGATTGAAGGAATCGGGAAGACTAAGCAGCATAAACTGACTCTTAACACTGTTGAGAGTATTCATCACGAATAATTCACTCACTAGAACCTAACAAGTAGGATTTAAAAGCACTCTTATTGAGCGCATACACCAACCTCCGTCATTGCTAGTGGTAATGAAACAAATGACCTACTTTTCCTGCCAATTTCTATTCTGATTGAAGGAATCGGGAAGACTAAGCAGCATAAACTGACTCTTAACACTGTTGAGAGTATTCATCACGAATAATTCACTCACCAGAACCTAACAAGTAGGATTTAAAAAGCACTCTTATCGAGCGCATACACCAACCTCCGTCATTGCTAGTGGTAATGAAACAAATGACCTACTTTTCCTGCCAATTTCTATTCTGATTGAAGGAATCGGGAAGACTAAGCAGCATAAACTGACTCTTAACACTGTTGAGAGTATTCATCACGAATAATTCACTCACCAGAACCTAACAAGTAGGATTTAAAAGCACTCTTATTGAGCGCATACACCAACCTCCGTCATTGCTAGTGGTAATGAAACAAATGACCTACTTTTCCTGCCAATTTCTATTCTGATTGAAGGAATCGGGAAGACTAAGCAGCATAAACTGACTCTTAACACTGTTGAGAGTATTCATCACGAATAATTCACTCACCAGAACCTAACAAGTAGGATTTAAAAGCACTCTTATTGAGCGCATACACCAACCTCCGTCATTGCTAGTGGTAATGAAACAAATGACCTACTTTTCCTGCCAATTTCTATTCTGATTGAAGGAATCGGGAAGACTAAGCAGCATAAACTGACTCTTAACACTGTTGAGAGTATTCATCACGAATAATTCACTCACCAGAACCTAACAAGTAGGATTTAAAAGCACTCTTATTGAGCGCATACACCAACCTCCGTCATTGCTAGTGGTAATGAAACAAATGACCTACTTTTCCTGCCAATTTCTATTCTGATTGAAGGAATCGGGAAGACTAAGCAGCATAAACTGACTCTTAACACTGTTGAGAGTATTCATCACGAATAATTCACTCACCAGAACCTAACAAGTAGGATTTAAAAAGCACTCTTATTGAGCGCATACACCAACCTCTGTCATTGCTAGTTGGTAATGAAACAAATGACCTACTTTTCCTGCCAATTTCTATTCTGATTGAAGGAATAGGGAAGACTAAGCAGCATAAACTGACTCTTAACACTGTTGAGAGTATTCATCACGAATAATTCACTCACCAGAACCTAACAAGTAGGATTTAAAAAGCACTCTTATCGAGCGCATACACCAACCTCTGTCATTGCAAGTTGTAATGAAACAAATGACCTACTTTTCCTGCCAATTTCTATTCTGATTGAAGGAATAGGGAAGACTAAGCAGCATAAACTGACTCTTAACACTGTTGAGAGTATTCATCACGAATAATTCACTCACCAGAACCTAACAAGTAGGATTTAAAAAGCACTCTTATCGAGCGCATACACCAACCTCCGTCATTGCTAGTGGTAATGAAACAAATGACCTACTTTTCCTGCCAATTTCTATTCTGATTGAAGGAATCGGGAAGACTAAGCAGCATAAACTGACTCTTAACACTGTTGAGAGTATTCATCACGAATAATTCACTCACCAGAACCTAACAAGTAGGATTTAAAAGCACTCTTATTGAGCGCATACACCAACCTCCGTCATTGCTAGTGGTAATGAAACAAATGACCTACTTTTCCTGCCAATTTCTATTCTGATTGAAGGAATCGGGAAGACTAAGCAGCATAAACTGACTCTTAACACTGTTGAGAGTATTCATCACGAATAATTCACTCACCAGAACCTAACAAGTAGGATTTAAAAGCACTCTTATTGAGCGCATACACCAACCTCCGTCATTGCTAGTGGTAATGAAACAAATGACCTACTTTTCCTGCCAATTTCTATTCTGATTGAAGGAATCGGGAAAACTAAGCAGCATAAACTGACTCTTAACACTGTTGAGAGTATTCATCACGAATAATTCACTCACCAGAACCTAACAAGTAGGATTTAAAAAGCACTCTTATCGAGCGCATACACCAACCTCCGTCATTGCTAGTGGTAATGAAACAAATGACCTACTTTTCCTGCCAATTTCTATTCTGATTGAAGGAATCGGGAAGACTAAGCAGCATAAACTGACCCTTAACACTGTTGAGAGTATTCATCGCGAATAATTCACTCACTAAGACCTAACAAGTAGGATTTAAAAGCACTCTTATTGAGCGCATACACCAACCTCCGTCATTGCTAGTGGTAATGAAACAAATGACCTACTTTTCCTGCCAATTTCTATTCTGATTGAAGGAATCGGGAAGACTAAGCAGCGTAAACTGACTCTTAACACTGCTGAGAGTATTCATCACGAATAATTCACTCACCAGAACCTAACATGTAGGATTTAAAAAGCACTCTTATCGAGCAATACACCAACCTCTGTCATTGCTAGTGGTAATGAAACAAATGACCTACTTTTTCTGCCAATTTTTATTCTGATTGAAGGAATCGGGAAGACTAAGCAGCATAAACTGACTCTTAACACTGTTGAGAGTATTCATCACGAATAATTCACTCACCAGAAATTAACAAGTAGGATTTAAAAAGCACTCTTATCGAGCGCATACACCAACCTCCGTCATTGCTAGTGGTAATAAAACAAATGACCTACTTTTCCTGTCAATTTCTATTCTGATTGAAGGAATCGGGAAGACTAAGCAGCATAAACTGACTCTTAGCAATGTTGAGAGTATTCATCACGAATAATTCATTTACCAGAACCTAACAAGTAGGATTTAAAAGCACTCTTATTGAGAGCATACACCAACCTCTGTCATTGCTAGTGGTAATGAAACAAATGACCTACTTTTAATGCCAATATCTATTCTGTTTGAAGGAATCGGGAATACTAAGCAGCATAAACTGACTCTTAACACTGTTGAGAGTATTCAATACGAATAATTCACTCACCAGAACCTGACAAGTAGGATTTAAAAAGCACTCTTATCGAGCGCATACACCAACCTCCGTCATTGCTAGTTGTAATGGAAACAAATGACCTACTTTTTATGTCAATTTCTATTCTGATTGAAGGAATCGGGAAGACTAAGCAGCATAAACTGACTCTTAACACTGTTGAGAGTATTCATCACGAATAATTCACTCACCAGAACCTAACAAGTAGGATTTAAAAAGCACTCTTATTGAGAGCATACACCAACCTCTGTCATTGCTAGTGGTAATGAAACAAATGACCTACTTTTAATGCCAATTTCTATTCTGTTTGAAGGAATCGGGAATACTAAGCAGCATAAACTGACTCTTAACACTGTTGAGAGTATTCATCACGAATAATTCACTCACCAGAACCTGACAAGTAAGATTTAAAAAGCACTCTTATCGAGCGCATACACCAACCTCTGTCATTGCAAGTTGTAATGAAACAAATGACCTACTTTTCCTGCCAATTTCTATTCTGATTGAAGGAATATAGAAGACTAAGCAGCGTAAACTGACTCTTAACACTGTTAAGAGTATTCATCACGAATAATTCACTCACCAGAAACTAACAAGTAGGATTTAAAAAGCACTCTTATCGAGCGCATACACCAACCTCCGTCATTGCTAGTGGTAATGAAACAAATGACCTACTTTTCCTGTCAATTTCTATTCTGATTGAAGGAATCGGGAAGACTAAGCAGCATAAACTGACTCTTAACACTGTTGAGAGTATTCATCACGAATAATTCACTCACCCGAACCTAACAAGTAGGATTTAAAAGCACTCTTTTTGAGAGCATACACCAACCTCTGTCATTGCTAGTTGTAATGAAACAAATGACCTACTTTTCCTGCCAATTTCTATTCTGATTGAAGGAATCGGGAAGACTAAGCAGCATAAACTGACTCTTAACACTGTTGAGAGTATTCATCACGAATAATTCACTCACCAGAACCTAACAAGTAGGATTTAAAAAGCACTCTTATCGAGCGCATACACCAACCTCCGTCATTGCTAGTGGTAATGAAACAAATGACCTACTTTTCCTGCCAATTTCTATTCTGATTGAAGGAATCGGGAAGACTAAGCAGCATAAACTGACTCTTAACACTGTTGAGAGTATTCATCGCGAATAATTCACTCACTAGGACCTAACAAGTAGGATTTAAAAGCACTCTTATTGAGCGCATACACCAACCTCCGTCATTGCTAGTGGTAATGAAACAAATGACCTACTTTTCCTGCCAATTTCTATTCTGATTGAAGGAATCGGGAAGACTAAGCAGCGTAAACTGACTCTTAACACTGTTGAGAGTATTCATCACGAATAATTCACTCACCAGAACCTAACAAGTAGGATTTAAAAGCACTCTTATTGAGCGCATACACCAACCTCCGTCATTGCTAGTGGTAATGAAACAAATGACCTACTTTTCCTGCCAATTTCTATTCTGATTGAAGGAATCGGGAAGACTAAGCAGCATAAACTGACTCTTAACACTGTTGAGAGTATTCATCACGAATAATTCACTCACCAGAACCTAACAAGTAGGATTTAAAAGCACTCTTATTGAGCGCATACACCAACCTCCGTCATTGCTAGTGGTAATGAAACAAATGACCTACTTTTCCTGCCAATTTCTATTCTGATTGAAGGAATCGGGAAGACTAAGCAGCATAAACTGACTCTTAACACTGTTGAGAGTATTCATCACGAATAATTCACTCACCAGAACCTAACAAGTAGGATTTAAAAAGCACTCTTATCGAGCGCATACACCAACCTCCGTCATTGCTAGTGGTAATGAAACAAATGACCTACTTTTCCTGCCAATTTCTATTCTGATTGAAGGAATCGGGAAGACTTAGCAGCATAAACTGACTCTTAACACTGTTAAGAGTATTCATCACGAATAATTCACTCTCCAGAACCTAACAAGTAGGATTTAAAAGCACTTTTATTGAGCGCATACACCAACCTCCGTCATTGCTAGTGGTAATGAAACAAATGACCTACTTTTCCTGCCAATTTCTATTCTGATTGAAGGAATCGGGAAGACTAAGCAGCATAAACTGACTCTTAACACTGTTGAGAGTATTCATCACGAATAATTCACTCACCAGAACCTAACAAGTAGGATTTAAAAGCACTCTTATTGAGCGCATACACCAACCTCCGTCATTGCTAGTGGTAATGAAACAAATGACCTACTTTTCCTGCCAATTTCTATTCTGATTGAAGGAATCGGGAAGACTAAGCAGCATAAACTGACTCTTAACACTGTTTAGAGTATTCATTACGAATAATTCACTTACCAGAACCTAGCAAGTAGGATTTAAAAGCACTCTTATTGAGCGCATACACCAAGCATCTTTATTGCTGTTAGTAAGAGTGCTGGCTTACTTAATATAGTAGCAACTAACGAAATAAAGATAACTAAGATTTGTTGAACAATCCGCATATCACTTATAACTGATATTTATCTAAGATTAAATCTCAGTTTAAGCGACCTTCCAATAGTGATTGTTATAATTTAATTGAATTTTAATACCTTGTGAAACGATATCAGTTGTGTGGATCTAATATCATTGTCGACAGTTGAAAAATTCTTACATTCTGCTGACAACTGGCATTTATAACTTCTGTTTTTGATGTTCAGTGGCGCTTTATCGTATTGCTTTCTCTTTTGTGTTTGGCATGCTGATTTATGAAATTTTGTTTGTAACGTTGTAGAAGTACTTATCGATATTTTTAGCATTTCGTCGATCATTGTCGATTTATTTATTGTTCGCCTAATCGTTGTCTGCTGCGATGCATCTTTTGTTTCTAAAATGTTTCAAAGTATAAGCAGTAAATTACTTTTTAAGTATGACTACTAAATAGAACAAATTTTACAAAATTTACATTAAAAATATTAAATCTCTAAACAAATAAAATTAAAAGACAATTTTAAATTTAAATTTTAATTTTGAATTTAAAAGTCAAGGTTTATTTAGATGCACAATGTATATTATCATTTGTAATATTCAAACTTGATGTTTAAACAAATTTGTTAAAAAATAATTAAAACATTTCGCCAGAGAAAATGACACGGAAGAATTACAAGTCTACAATCTGTATGATCATTGTGACAATTTCAAAAATTATAAAAAACATGTTTATCATGATTTTGTTATTGCTAAATGAATATATTTGTATGTAGTTATTGCAAACCGATACGAAATACCGCAAAAATATTTACCCTTAGAGATTGTCAGCTCTTTATCTATAAAACATCAACTATATGTACGCATGAAAGATTAAAAGTTAAACATTGCATTTAAAGGCAATTAAAAAATTGCTGAAGTTTCTGTAGCGTCATTTTTTAACCGAAAATTAAAATGTTTTAGCAATAACTCAAGGTAAAATGTTTTATGAGCTAAACTCCCTTTTGAGTTTTGCTTTTTATAATAATATCGAAAAATTATAGCGCTGAGTTTTTACTAGTTCAAAACAACTTACTGAAGTGAACTGTCAAGTATATAGTCTATATAGTCTATAATCGATATGAATTAAATGTTATGAAAGCGATTGACAGTATTTTCATTCCATTTGTCATTTCATCTCTCAGGTCCCTTGGGTTGTCTGGGAGACTTGTTTATAGAGTGGAAATAATGATGTACACCAAGCGTTTCTATTACGAACATGACTCTGATGCGCAGTAGTTCTAACTAATTACTGGGGTTTATCCCTAAGGCCTCTTTATCATATCTTGTACTTGGCTACCTCTATTATTCTTCTTAAACCTCTTATAAACGATCAACATCTGATATATTCTGATGATACTCCAGCAATGTTCTCACAACGCATATTTGAGGATGTCTTTAAAATCACCCAATTCCTTTTAAGATTAAAAGATAAGTTACCAATTCCAACTTCCTTAATCCACCCAAAATACATGTGGTCGTTTTTAATGACATACGTTCTATCAGAAAACGTTAAAGAGAATAGCACTCAGTTTTTACAACATTATAGTGAATCAATCACTCTATGGCTTTTCAAATAGACTAAGTTATTTTGGTTTCACATTACGGTGAAATTTACAAGCTCAAATTTCACCATATTTACTTTATGTTTAGTTTTGAATTATTAAAATAGTGCTCAAGCTTTTACGATTGCGTCTTTATCAACAAAGAAATCACATTAATTTATACTTAACACTGATACGGAAGAATTCCATTTTATTGATATATTGTTTATCAGTTATCAAAATTGAAATGGCAAGACGCCCCGCATGAGTCAGAAAATTTATTGAATTTTCGATTCCAGTTTGGAATCATCATCAGAAATTGTAAGTAGTTATTAGTTAGCAGCTAAGAATTTCAAACATGTTTGAAATTCTTAGCTGCTGTTTCAAACATGAGAATTTCAAACATGTTTGAAATTCTTAGCTGCTAACTAATAACTACTTACAATTTCCGATGATGATTCCAAACTGGAATCGGAAAATTCAATAAATTTTCTGACTCATGCGGGGCGTCTTGCCATTTCAATTTTGATCATTTAACATTGACCCCGAGCACCTTCCGTTTCCATGATTGTTTATCAGTTTTGGTTATAATCAAGATTTGCTTTCGTGTCAAAGTGAACTTTCTTGTAGTTGATGGACATTGTAGAAACGAGACAATTTATTGAAATAGTGATCAAGCTTTTGAAGATAGCGTCTTTATCAACAATGAAATTATATTTTTGATTCAGCAGGACGCTACTAATCAAAAATAAGATCAATACCTGTGAGGATAATATCGTGCCACAATCGGAAAAATTTTAGCTCACAGATGCAATCAATTATACTTAATTTATACTTAACACTGATACGGAAGAATTCAATGTTATTGATATTTTGTTTATCAGTTTTTATTATAATCAAGATTTGCTATCGTGTCAAAGTGAATTTTCTTGTGAACTTTCTTACGAGACAATTTATTCTAGAAAAAAGTGCTAGTTTTCGACAATAGTGTCTTTATTAAGCTTGATAAGGACGCTATCGTCGAAAACTATCACTTTTTCCTACAATAAATTTATCGTGTCTATAATATAATATAAAATATTATATTAATATACCAAATGTTGTACCAACATTTGTCCATTATATAATCTCGCACATTTTGTTTGCACACCTGAATATGATTTTATCTCTAGTTTGAAAAGAAGTAAAACTGAACGTTTTAAATCTTAAACTAATTTAATGATAAAGTGTAAATCGATCTTCACAAATTTACAGCTTCTTGGTAATTTTTAATTCACAGAAAACATAATTTGCAATTTAATTCTGTTAATAGCACTTTCGCGTGCCAATGAATGTGTGGTAGGCATTGTATATTATCCACGCTAGATATACAAATGGTTTATTTTTATACTACGTTTCTGTCAAACACTAACCCTTTTCAAGTTAGTTTAACTTTAAAAGAATCACTGTGCTTGATCGAAACGCAGTATAAAAATAAATCATTTGCAGTTTAATATTGGTTAATGGTACGAATATTAAAAGTTCTAAAATTCAAGTAAATCAAATGCAATTACAGCTTTAATGATGTAAATGGAAATAATCAGGTCCTAAAGTAAACATGGATAACAGTCCCTCAAGATGACCTCTAATCTTTATTCTTATACATCGTCTGTTATTTATTAGTCAATTCATAAAAATTGACATTTTAAATTTCAATTTTTTATATTGTTAATAAATTCTATAAAATCTTATAAAAACGATATCCACTGAATTTGCGTTATAGATGAATGTCATAATTAATTAAAATGCATTTATAAAATATTTATGGAATATTAAAATTGTATCAGATAAGTACATCATTAGCATGTATTTGGTCGTCCTGCTATGTTATTAATGGGCCCGAAACCTTGTATAATAGAGATCATCATCTGTTAAATTTGAAAATTATTAACTTATAAAATTGTCAAATACGTAAAATATATGACGTTCTCATTTGATGAAAGTTGTCTTTCATCAGGAGCAGTTACTCCTGATGACCTCTAATCTTTATTCTTATACATCGTCTGTAGTCAATTCAAAAAATTTACTTTTATTTTAAATTTTGATTATTAATTCTATTGTTATTTAAAAATAAACGGTAAATATTTAATATTTAAATTATTTAATAAACAAATTTTTATGGAAAATTAAAGAAAAAATTTTAAAGAAAATTTTTATGGGTGAATAATAAATAATATGCTTTGTATTACAATAAGATACACAAGATAATCAAATTTCATCAGAGTAAATACCTAATTAGCATGTATTTGGCCCCGTTGTTATTTATGGTCGAGGAATATAGACCGAAACCCGATAGCATAGAAGTTTCTTCTGATGGCCTATATTCTTTATTTGAATACACCGTATATTATTTATGAGTCAATTCATAAAAATTGATTTTTTAATTATAAATTTTATCGTTATATAAATAAAAATTGTATAAAATCTTATATAATTATTTATAACTATTTATATTTATTTTTAATTTAAATATAGTAATTTATTTTTAATTTAAATTTTATATTAATTTATTTTTTATTTAAATACGTAAACTCAGTTAACTGATCTAATTAGTTGGTCGAAGATGATCTGTCATATCTTTCGCCTCCCTTGACGTATCATCAATACAGTGATATACTACTGCATAAGTGTTGGCTTAACATTATACCTGATTTGTTGTCATACTAAGCAAGGAGCATCGAACATTGCACAAGGTAAATAGAGCGAGTTAAACTAAAATCTGGTTTTCCTATTAAGCTATATTTTATTTAGATCTTCAAACGCAAAAAAAATGAAATTGATTATTTGCACCATTTTGTTCTACTACGACCACTCGGTTTACAACCAATATTATTCAGCCTTTCTTCTACTAGTTTCTAAAATTTGTCAATTTTCAAAGTGATCATATACATCACCTTAATTTGGAAGGTAGATTAATTTAGAACTTTGATTATATTTGAAGCCATTTAAGATAAAATTTCGTAAAATAATTTGTGATGAATATCATTGATTTCACTGCATTCAATGTATTAATGTTTTCTTTGCTTCACTGTCAATTAAATCTAAATTCTTCAAAGCAAACCTAAAGCCAATCTTGATTTATCTATTAAAAATTTGAATGTTGCAATTCTATTCATTTTTGTAAAATTAAAATAGTTACTGGAATTTAAATTGCTTGGCATAACTTCAACCAAATTAATATCCCCTCCAGTCAGCGTTTAAACCTTACAGTATGTCTTTATATGGTGATTAATCCCCAAGAAAAGATACACAACTGTTTTCGACCAAAATTTCGGCTGTCCGAGCAGCCATTTCAAAGTATCTGAAATTACAATATTATAAGATTATAATATTGTAATATTATAATATTATAATATTTATATAATATTACAATATTATATAAATTACAATACACAAGTTATACGAGTAACAAAGCAGTGTAATGCATGTATAATATGTAAAATAAAACAAAATGTATAATAAAACAATATAAAACAATAACTTACAATATGTATAATAAAACAATATATGAACTCCATAATTTAACAGTGTCATCTTGCAATGATATCCATATCCTTAAGTCATTACAATAAAAAGACCAAGTTTAAATCGTGTACAACGATACTTTTGATACTCTTTTGTTCAAAAAAGCTGTAATAATCCCTCTTTGTTATTAATTATTAATAACAAAGGCTTCACCACATCGGATACACATAAGAACGATTACTAGCTACGATGTCTTCTTAAAAACTTGACTGTTTTTATTTTATCATGGATTGCTAAAATTCCTTTAGTTTCTCAAGGCATTGGTAAAAATCTCAACATCTGCTACCAGGTGTATATAACTTAAAGGCAACTGAGATAGTTAGTATTCGTTCATATCACATACCAAATCAATTGAATGATCCCAGATTTAATATCAATTTTTTTCTATTTTTACGCATATAATATTTGCCGAGAAAATATTACTTTATCATGAATTTTAATCCTGACGATGTAGATTAAAGTAATTTAAGAAAATTAAAATCATTTGTTTAAATGTAAAATTATTTTCATTATATTTTACCTTTAACACATGTAAATGAATTATCTATCTTCGATTTGCAATTGATTCCTCTCGCGTAATTCTGATCCAAAAATACATAAAAAGAAATTGTTTGAATCTTAACAAAAAAAATATAAACTTATCAATAACAATAAATTATTTAAAAAATTAGTAAAATTTACCGATTCCAATAAAATATTACAATAAAATATTACGATTTGTAAAACAGCTGAAAGCACCGATCCTAGATATTTGAAATTTTCGGTCCGTGGAAGGTCTGTTCCGTTGATATTGATCGTGCCCGTATCGTTTGTATTGGTCGTCAAGTACTCAGTCTTCCTAGTGTTTAGCCGCAGGCCATGTTGTGCTAATCTGTCATTCCAAAGCTTGACTAACTGCGTGAGGTCGGTCTTATTGACGGAAGCTAGAAAGACGTCGTCCGCATATAGTAGGGTATAAGGTGCTTGACGCTGAATGTCGCTCGTTAAGGTATCCATGACCAGAATAAACAGAAGTGGCGAACGCACGCTTCCTTGGTGGACGCCGACGGAAATACGAAATGGTTTTGATACTCCAGCTGTGCATCGTACTCTGCTTCTTGGGCCGATGTAGAGCAGCTTGACCCACTCAACCAGATGCTCTGGGATTTGATGTTGGCGTAGCGCATGCCAGATAAGCTCATGTGGAACGCGATCGAAAGCTTTCTCTAAGTCGAGGAATGCTATGTGAAGAGGTGTGTCTTTTTCCCGATATTTTTCGATCAGCAGCCGCGCGGCATGTATGGCGTCGGTGGTGCCACATCCCTTGACGAAACCAGCCTGATTGATTGTACAATTTGCGATTTTGCGTATACGCTGGTCAAGAATTCGCTCGAATACCTTCATAGTATGAGATAGCAATCTGATAGGGCGGTAGTTTGAACATTCAGCTGGATTTCCTTTCTTTTTCCAAATTGGTACCGTGGTGCTATATTGCCAATCAGTCGGTGTTGTGTGTTCTTCGATGATTTTGTTAAAGAGTTTCGCTAACCAAGGTGCTGGGTTCCAGCACTTGGATTTCCATAGCTCGGCTGAGATGTCATCTGGGCCTGCTGTTTTTCCCTTCTTTGTCCTCTTTAACGCTTCATCAACTTCCTCCGTGCTAATTGGGAGTAATGGACCGAGTACTGTTTGGGCTTGTGAGATTGGGGGGTGAGTGAACTCTTCAGTACATACTTCCTCAAAATACTCACGCCATCTTTCTAAAACTTCTGGTCGACCTACGATTTGTTCGCCGTTTTTATCATTAACGCAGTGGAACTTTTCGATGTCCTGAGTTTGTTTGTGGCGGAGCTTGAGAAGTCGGAAAAGGTCGCGTTCGCCGTCTCGAGTATCCAGCTTCTTGTACACTTCCTCATAATGGATGGCTCGTGCGGACGCCACGGCTTTCTTCGCTTTACGCTTGGCTTCGTGATACTTCTGCCAATTTACATGGGTCTTATCATCGAGGAATACGTGATATTGTCGCTTCTTTTCACGCACCCTCATTTTCACCTCATCTGTCCAAAGCCAAGTATCAAAATTGATGTAGCGTCTTCCGGGCTTGGTGGATCCAATTGTCTTTTTGGCGGCGATGTGGATAATATCTTTGACTCTGTTCCATGTGTTCTCGACGTCTGTTACGTCAGGCAATTGTATGCGATGTATCATTTCAGACTCCTTCTCGTGGAATCGCCACCACTTGATGCGTGATGGGCCGGTACGCTTTTCCTGATGTTGTTTGGGTGGTTTAATATTCAAAACTGCGATTACGGGACGATGCTGTGCTGCTGTTGTCTCATAAGGTATGACCTTTACGTCATGTACAGTGGACATTTGTTTGCGCCGTACAAGAATGAAGTCAATCTGCGATTTGTTTACTCCACTGTAGTATGTTGGAAGCTGTGTGGGCCGCTTTATGAACCATGTATTGGTGATGATGAGGTCGTGGGAGTCTGAGAAGTCGACAATGCGCTCGCCATCTTTGTTTCTCTGACCGTATCCATTTCCACCATGGCACTGATTTCCTTCGGCCCGTTGGCCAACATGACCGTTGAGATCTCCTGCGATTATTAGATAATCTTCAGCGGGAATTTTGCGTGTGTTGCTGTCCAGCATCTCACAAAATGTATCTTTCGCTGATTCGCTTTGTCCTGTCTGTGGTGCATAAGCAGAGAAAATGTGAATTGTTCGCTCCATGGTAACGATGGATATCTTCATTAGCCGGTCGTCGTAACGATTCACCTCCTTTACAGCATCACGGAACTGCTCGGAGATAGCTATACCAACCCCATTTCGTGTTCGAGTGTTACCGTTGTAAAAAAGTTTGTAACCGTTATTGCCGCGTTCGCGCTCCAAGTCATAGGCTTTTGCACCACTCCATTTCGTCTCTTGTAATGTACATACGTCGATTTTCCTTCTTCGCAGCATCATCGCTAGTTCTTCGGTCCTACTAGTAAGTGTGCCGATGTATATGGTATGCATGAATGCTCATGCAAAAAAAATATGTTTCTTGTAAATTTAAATATGTCATGAATGCTCATGCAAAAAATATGTTTCTTGTAAATTTAAATATGTCATCTTTACGATATAAATTAATAGTAGTTTTAGTTAATGTTAATTTAATGTTCATATCTAGATATACACCTTCTTTATCATTAATATTGGTTTTGTTAAGAATAAGGCTTTCTGGATAAATGTGCTCACTAATTGAATAAAAATTATTAGAATTAAATACACATATATCATCAATGTATCGAAACATATATTTCATATATTTATATTGTTTAGATTTAGTTTTTACACAGTTATGAACAAATTCATATTCTATAAAGCTTAAAAACAAGTCAGCTATAATTGGGCTACTATTACCACCCATTGGAACACCTTTTACTTGTCTAAATATAGATGTCCCTACTTTTAAATAATTTTGATTTATCAAAATATTTAAGGATTCTATTAATTCAATTTTATCCATATATTTATATTTATTTGATGGTTTAATTTTTGTTAAATAGGCGTTATAATTATTATAACATATATATGTATATCTTTTTCCGAATATAAGATTAATAAATTTTACTAACGCTTCTTTAATATCTACTAAATCTAGATTTGTATAAAGCGTACTAAAATCGTATGTATTTATATTCTGAAAATTTATTCCTTTTGTCTGTTCTAAAAATTCTTTTGTAGAATTAATACTGAAATAGTGTTTTATACCAGTATTAATTTCGCTTACCTTGCAATATATTTTAAAGTGTGCTTTAATTAATTTAAATATTTTATTCATATAGACAGAAAGTGGTTTTAATGTACATTTAAACGCACTACATATGAACCTAGGTTTTATTGGATTTTTATGTAATTTTGGATTCCAATATAATATAGGTATAGTTTTATTATCTAATTCAACCTTTATACCCTTTTTATCCATTATAGAACAGTGACTTGTAATAATTGTTTCTAAACTCAACTCACTACGTTCATATGTTGGATTTACATTTAAATCATTAGAATTAACCTCTTTCATTAGTATATCATAATAAAGCTTTTTGCATATGAAGACAAAGTTATTACTAGCTTTATCAATAGTTGTTATTATATAGTTATCCTTTAATTTAGTAAGTTCTTTATACATATCTTTATTAATTTTATCTTTCCTTTTATAATTGTTTGTTATTTTCATTTTATTTTATCAAATATATAATCTTTCCAAATGTTTATCTTAGATATGTTCGAGCTTTTACTATTAATCAGCTTAATAAAGTAATCATTTAAGTTATTATATAACGATTTGTAAATTTTAATTTTGTCGTTGTTATTATTTAATCTATATTTATACCCTTTTGATAGCATCTCTGTAACTACATCTACTACATCTCTGTATGTAGCGGCAATCTTTTTGTGAATATTAAATTGAATTAAATTATTGGTTCATTACATTTTCTAACGCTTCTTTAATATCTGCTAAATCTAAGTTGGTATAAAGCTGATTATTATCATAAGTATTTATATTTTGAAAATTTATTCCTTTTGTCTGTTCTAAAAATTCTTTTGTAGAATTAATACTGAAATAGTGTTTTATACCAGTATTAATTTCGATTACCTTGCAATATTTTTTAAAGTGTGCTTTAATTACTTTAAGTATTTTATTCATATAGACAGAAAGTGGTTATGAATATGAAGACAAAGTTATTACTAGCTTTACTGAAATAGTGTTTTATACCAGTATTAATTTCGATTACCCTACAATATTTTTTGAAGTGTGCTTTAATTACTTTAAGTAAGCAATTATTTAAATTTTAAATACATGATAAATCTGATCAGATAACTGAGCCTGCATAATTTATACTATATATAAATAAAAATGATAAATAATAAATAATTATATAAGATTTTATACAATTTATATTTATATCAAGTTAAAATTTGAAATTTAAATATAAAATAAAAGTCGATTTTTATTAATTTACTAAAAAATAACAAATGATACATAAGAATATAAGTATATAAGATACAAAATCAACTTCATGTTAGAAGTAAAAATAAGATTGCATATCCAACTTGTAAGATTTTATACAATAATATAAGATTTTATACAATTTATATTTATATCATGTTTAAATAACAAATTAAAATTAAAAATAATAGTCAATTTCTATGAATTGACCAATAAATAAAAGACGTTGTACCAGAATAAGGATAAGAGGTCAACAGGAGGAACTGCCAAGTTATCAGGTTTCAACTCCTATCCCTCGACCCAACATTGCAGCGGGGCCAAATACACGCTAATGACATATTTCCTCTAACAAAATTTGATTATTTAGTGTACTTTATTCTAATGTTAATGCTTGCGTTAATACTCCGTGAATATTATCGTAAATACATGGCATGTCAACATGCGTGAAATACAATGCTGGAATATTTCAAAAGTTGACTTCACTATGAAATGCAAGTAACCAACTATGAGATACACGGTTTGAACAATACAATATTTACAAAAATAAATATAAATAAATACCAGATAAATTTATATGGTATTTACGTGGATTTTATTTCTTATGTTCCATAAAATGACCTAATTATGTGTAATAATTTAACTCTAAACTAATAAATTAATTTATTTATTCTTATTCTCGTTTGACGTAAATTATCAATTCACAGTTATATGTAGATGGATATAGAAATATTTGTAATTATGAGAGAGTGATATTACTTTCTTAATATAAATATAAATTTAACTTGATAGAATCTGTGAGCTGAAATTCTTCTGATTATGGCACGATATCATCATCACAGGTATTGTTCCTAATTTTGATACAGCAGGACGCTACTAATCAGCCTGGGTGGGGCTAATCAGCTACTGACCCAGACATACATGTCATGTTTCGACCCTTATTATCTGCTTACTCCGTAGACTGGTGCTGATCGGATTCGAACTCATGACGTCTGTATCGCGATTCAACGCAACATCCACTAAACTGGCTGCTCCAGTTGTGCACATATATATTTTTCTGTATATTACTTTTGGCAGAGGATCGTATTCATTGAAAGTGGCAGCATAAAAACAGTGATCCGGCTAGCAGATCAGATACATAAGGTAGGTTTCTAATAGATCGTTAGAATACGATCTCCTACCAAAGGTAATATACAGAAATGTATATCTACACCACTGAATCAGTCAGCCTAGTAGATGTAGCGTTGAATCGCTATATTCAACTATACCCACCATTTTTGGTGGGTATCAGCAGCTGATGATACCCACCAAAACTGATTAGTATCCTTGCTGTATCAAAAGAAGGAACAATATTTGTGAGAATAATATCGTGCCACAATCAGAAGAATAAATATAAATATTTCTTACAAATGCCCCATAGTATATTTTATTACTTTCTTAACAAAATGATAAAAATCCAAGAAAACATTTGTCATATGAAATGTTCTTATAAGAATTTATTCTTATATTTCAGAGTCCATTTAACAGACTATTTATTAAATATACAAAGGGCGATATATTAACATAAAATGCAAAATAATTCAAAGTTTCTATCATAAACTAACAACAAAAAGGTGTTTATCTTCAAACTAAACTGCCTAAAATGCGTTTTTTTAGATATCTGTCGTAGAGAAATCCCTACTCCTGAACTCACACCAAGCTATGATTGGTTGCGGCGTGGGAGTTGTTTCATAATTATGCAGAGAAATTGACTCCTCTAAAATTGTCAAGATCTAAAGTACTAAAACATCTTTTTTGAACATAATCCAAACAAGGGAGAGTTAAAAGCGTTATGGCGAATAATACTGGCCGTATCATTACTTAGTTGGAGTATGTAACGAGAGATTTCAATATTTATGCTAGTTGGCATGTCTGAATGAATCCAAGAAACCAGGAAGGTTGATTATTTTAGCTAGCACCTTGAGTTTGGTTGAAGACGAAACTGTAAGATTAAAGAAGCGACATTTATGGGTTGATGATGGAATGCCGGTAGCTTACTAAGTGAGGGAAAGTTAAAATAAAAAATTGTAAGTCACAAGACAAAATAGTTCAATTTGTTCCATATAATATAATCTCATGTTTTTACTTTAAATTACTAAAATGGCTTATAACTTATAAGAAACATGTTCAATTTGTTCTGGCAAGAAAAAAATAGTTCAATATTTTGCATTAATATTCCATTAGTATAAATCCTACAAACTTATACTATCATATCGTGTCGTTTTAAATATGACATAAAATAAAACACGCCAAGTCATGATACGGAATGTGCACGTCATGAATTATTTAATACGATATTATTTTACATTATATTTTAATTATCGCATGTATAATATAATTAATATAATTAATATAATTTCAAAAATATTTAATACAATGTAATGTCATAAATATTAATAAATATAATAAAAAACAAATGTAATATTATAAATATTATAAAATATAATACTTAATAACATAACATATTAATAAAATCAATTTAAATTAAATTGATACAATTAATTTATATGCAGTTAATATAATTTTAATAATATTTAATACAATGTAATGTCAGAAATATTAATAAATAATAAATGTAATATTATAAATATTTTAAAATATAATATTTAATAACATAACTACACATATTGTGTTACATAAAATTCTAGTATTTAATTAAAATTGGTTTAATGGTCATTTAAAAATGTAATAGAAAAATCAAATATAAATATTTGAAATTGCAATGTGATATCGCGAATATATTAACCAAATAAGTAAAACTTGCAAAAATAAAACTAGCGGTTTTCAAATTTACTTACATTTTCAACTTCGTTATTTGATTTCTTTGATATGCAATCACACAGTTTTCCCATAAACTTCACAAATTTTCACATCAGTTTATTGACAGGTCAACGCTTTTTATTACAATGCTTTTTATTTATTCCAGGCCAAGCAAATAAGTGCATTTTATCGCATCTTCACCGTATAACTTCAAATTTTTAAAGACATACTTGTGCAACCGACATTCGTACACTGATAATTTTGTATCAATGAAGTTATTCATTAGTGGACTTGGTATTTTGGAAATAATGACCGCAAAACTTGAATTATTATGTAACAAAAACAAATAAAATATAGTACCGTTAATTAGTGCGTATCTTTCCAATTAGCGGTAATGAATGGACTGTAGACATATCAATTTCTGAAAAGCAATTATTTTAGCTATCAAAATAAAAATTGTCATAACTTAGATTCTGTGTTCTACAAGAATAATTGAAATGCCAGTGCGCACGAATATCGATTTAATATATTTAACCTTCATTTAATCGAGTAAAAGTTATAATTTATCAATGAAGAAAAAATGTTTGATTATATTAAGATTATTTGTTATTGCTTGTTTTATAATGATATAATATTAATATTATAATATTAAAAATTATATTATCAGAATTGGAAGGAAATAAGACTGGTTCCGTTTACTCAATCACAATCAAAATTAGCAAATTTATTTAAGATTAAGCCAAAACAAAATAGGCGAAGATACATTTATACATTCAAAGTAAAACTTGCTCACTGCGTTATGTAGGACAAAGGGCAGAGCATTGAATATAAGAGAAAAAGTCGAAATAACGATTGAGAATGCTTAATTGAACCAATCCAAATTAAACTGTAGAGTATAACAACATGGGATACAATATTATTATGGACGTCTCCTCCGTAATAACTTTCAAAGTTGAGGCTTTTATATGCTAAAGGAAAATATGGAAGCGATTTACATTAGCATCAATGAGGATAGGATCATTTCAGTAAATTAAACAGAACTTTCATTAATGTAAAATTCTCGGATAATTGCTGGACAATTTTTACTACCATCTAATGTGTAAATAGATAACGACTAGTGTATACTATTGATTATTTTTATTGTACTACTTTTAATTGTTTTTTACATTGAATTATCCTTGCTAATAGTGTGTTCACGTGCCACCGAAATATTAGAATAAAATTTTATAATAAATGATAATGTCTTTTCGCCATATTTACAATCTAATAACAATTAGATACAAATATTTATAATTAAAAAAGTTTCGAATTAATTTTTTATTTAATCAATTTTTTTTATTTTATAATTTTTTATCATGTTTTGTCTCAGTTATTTTTAGCGAATTTAGTAGCTAAAATAATATTTCAAATATGTTTTTCATATAATCAGCATGCAATCAAAATTCTAATACTAAAGATGATTCTTGTAAATTTGCGCTATTTTACAAAAATCAGTTGTTTATAGATCATTGAGTTTAACTGTAATTTGGTATTAATCAAATTTGTAAAATGTTATTGAAATATATTATTTATTTAAATTATAGAGATGTCTTGGTTGTAAAGCATTCGACTGCTATTTGAATTAGCTTTATATATGTGTTAAAATAATGTCATGTTAAAATATTGTTAAAATAATGTCTCTTTGTCTTATTTACAGTCTAATTAATATAATCAATCTAATTAATAATTATATTGTAATCTAATTACAATATAATTTTGAAACACTGAAATTCAAAACGAGATAGTATTTATATATGGACACTAAAATTTATAAATAAATTACTATAAATACATTTCTTATATGTCGAAATCATAAAAAATTTATATACAAAAGTATAGTAAATAATTGTATTTTGACTATTATTTAACAATTTGGAATTTATCAGTATTATTATAATTTGAAATAATTGAAATTTAGTAATCTGTTTTCTTTGTTCTGATTTAGTTTTTAATCCAATGCGGTAAAAACTAAGATATACCAATACAATTTTAGAATTTCAATATTTTGTTTCAGCCCACAAAACATATTTTAAACTAATTTAAACATACATTGTCTCTGCTTCAATTTAAATTATTAATTAGTAATATATTTATTTATAATACGTTATAAATAATTTTTTTTATTCAGTCGTTGATTATATTTAAATGAGCACTATTGCTCATTATAATATAAAATAAGGATTTATTTGTACGAGGCAAATGCGTGCTGGTGCACGCTCACATGACCACAACAAAACATCTAAGTAATGTGTGAAGAAGATGGGAATTGGGGGAGGTATTTGAATGTGATAAAAGAGGGAGCGCCGCGGACATCGAGAGAGAGCTGACTCTACGCGAAGCGGCGGCGATGATGAAGGATCGGAGACCGTAGTTGTTAGATTAATTGGGAAAGTAGAGTAAATGGGAATGACGGGAACGTAGCGATAGAGAGAGGTGGGGCGAGTGTCGTCTAAGAAAGGTAGGTTGATGAACGATGGGGAGTTGACCGCGATGAGACGAAAAGTGACGAGAATAAAACTGAGTTAGATGCGGATGTGGACTGTGGGCAGGAAAGTTGGGCAAGATATGTGGATGTGTGGTCGAAGCGTCGAGACGGAAGAGCACTCGGCGACGGAGTTGATGATGCGTTGTAAGGGTAGAATGATGGATTTTAGAGAATTGGCGAGAAAGGCTAAGGCAGTAATCGATTTTAGGGAAAAGAAACGATGAAATAAGATACATACAAGAAGGGAAGTCGATAAGGCGGCGGATACGGCGGATGTCACGGAGAATTAAGTTAGATGAGCGGACCTTGTCAAGGACGAAGGGTTTAAGGGAAAGGTGATCATCGAAATGGAAGCCTAAGTGAACCGAGGCGAACAACAACAAAAGGCTTTATGCGAACATCTGAAAACATAACATATAAATATCAGTACATTCTCCCAACGATATAATCAGACCAATAGTTCGGTGATCGACGCATACGTGTCGATCGTCGAAATTCCATTGACAGGATCTGCTGTAGATCTACTTGTTGCTCTTGACAATCGTGAACTTTATTCAGATCATAATTCTCATTAGGTATATGCGACGCTGAGCTTGTAGCACTGTTATTTGAATCCACCTCTGTTTGTAAATTGTGGATATCCGGAGTAAACATTGCAGGGGGTGAATCGTCCATCTGGCGATTTTGAGATATGTTGAATTCTTCGAATACATTTTGATTACAGTTATTGGGAACTAGATATTGAGTTGAAATGAGAGTCTCTTTTCCATTAGGGTATCAAACTAGAGCGTAGTTCTCGTTGGCATGAATAAGCTCTGCGCGATCTACAAGTGGATCGTTTTTACTAATACGGTTGAAATTCTTTACAAAGATAGGTCCAGGATTGATTAACCACTCAGGTAAGCTGACTCCCTTAGCCGATCTGCGATTGAATTTGAATATACGTTCATGAGGCGTTTCATTAGTCGAAGTGCATAAAAGAGATCTGATCGAATGAAATGCCTTTGGAAGTATTGTTTCCCACCGTTCGATTGGAATCTTATTATTATGATGATACAACCGTATCGCGTTCCATATCAACCTGTTATTGCGCTCAATCTGACCATTTGAGGTAGGATGGTAGGGAGTGGAATATGATAGCGTGATTCCCAATGTCAATAAATATTTACGGAACTCTACTGACGTGAAAGAAGTACCCCGATCGGTATGGATATTCTCAGGCGTGCCAAATAATGCGAACAACGACTCAAGACACTGAATTACCGATCGAGAACTGGTGTCAGCACAGGTAAACCCAAAGGGAAATCGGCTATATTCATCTACTATAGATAAAATATATCTTTTCTTACTCAAGCTGGGCAGCGGGCCTTTAAAATCTAAGGACAAACGCTCCCATGTTTTACTGGCTTTAATCAAGGTACTTCGAAGGAGTTTATAAAAGTGAGGTTTCAATTCGTTGCAGCTAGGACAACCTTTGATGACTTTTCTAACATCTTTAATAGAATACGGAAAATTTCGATGACATACATTGTGCCACATCCTTGTTACCCCAGGGTGACACAAATGATCATGCATCCTTTCGAGTTCTTTTAAATCACTCGTGACTGATCCTAAAGCAATTCGAGACATAGCGTCAACTACATGATTTTCTTTGCCGCATCGATATGACACGTCGAACTGATATTCGGACAATTCTATTCTCCAACGATTGATTTTGTCATTTTTGATCTTACTGTAATGTTTATTTGAGAACAAAAATGCCACGGATTGTTGATCCGTCAGAACGGTGAAATGTCTACAGGATAAATAGTGACGCCAGTATCTTATAGATTCTACTATGGCTAGTGCCTCTTTCTCAACAGCTGCATATTTCATTGCGTTCTTATCCATAGTACGTGAGAAGAATGCGACTGGTTTAAAATTTTGAGACAAAGTAGCATCGATCGCAAAGGCAGATACGTCTGTCTCGACCACGAATGGGACTGAGAAATCTACTTTAGACAATGTAGTTGATGCCAGGCTGTGTTTCAGACTTGCAAATGATTCTTTTGCATGAAGAGACAGCGGAAAAGATACAGTTTGTGCTAAAGGTCGAACGACATTTGAAAAATTCTTTATCCATCGAGAATAGTGTACGAATATTCATATAATACGTTTAAGTTCGACTAATGATTTTGGCTCAGGCATTTCCAATAAGGGTTTGACACGATCAGCGTCAGGTGAAATGCAACCGTTATCTATTTGGTAGCCAAGAAAACATACATTAGAGACTCCGAAAATACATTTTGACGTATTTAAAGTGATATTATATTTCTTAGCAACTTCTAAGAAGCGATCAAGATTCCTTTGGTGAAGTTCCTTTGTTTCACCGCCGATAATAACATCATCCAAATAAGCGTACGTAGATTCAAGATCCTCTTCCTCGATTAACTTAGCGATGATACGTTGGAAAGCCGCCACTGCATTTGTCAATCCGAACGGTAGGCGTTTAAATTGGTACAAACGACCATTAGCTTCAAATGCAGTGTAATGCCTCTCATTCTCCTGAATGGGAACCTGATGATAAGCATTCTTTAGGTCTAATCGACTGAAACTTTTGAATGGAGATAGCTTATCAATGAATTTGTCAATCCTAAGAAGTGGGAAGCCGTCAAGATGAGTGAATCGATTCACCGTCAAACTGTAATCTATTACCATTCGCACTTCGCGACCAGGATTTTTAACCAGGACAACTTGTACACGCCACGGAGACGTGCTATTCTCGATGATACTGGAATCTTATAGGCGTTTTAACTCGGCTGCGATAAAACAGTTATCTTCTGGAGTTCTTCGACGAGATGGAATGGCAACAGGTTTTGCCGCTTTGTCTAGGAATAGACAAAGGTTTGCAACAGGTTTGGAATAGACAAGGAAATGCAACAGGTTTTGTCTAGGGTAGCGGTGATAGAATCGAAAAGCATGACGGAATCGACGCTTTGAGAGTAGGCATTGAATGTCAGACTATGGGTTACGGTGCAAGTGACGGTCAGGGTGAGGCTTGGAGGTGAGGGTGAGGCAAGAAAAGATCAATAGTGGATGTGAGTTTATAGTCGAAAAGAAAGGCAATATCGTGAGAAGTGGAATATGTTATTGTGGAAGAAGATAGAGACGATTTGAGTAAGGCGAAGCGGGAAAGTGCGAGGTTGTGATTTCTCAAGGGCGACGCAGAATGGTAGGGGTGTTAAGCTGGGAGTGGTTGGAAGTGAGATCAAGGGTGACGAGAAAGTGATCGTATAGACTAGAATCAGAGATGGACAGTGATGTGCAGTCAGGAAAACGATAGGGGACATCAATGATGTCCAGTGCCTCGCCAAGTATATGTGCAGAGGCAGTAAAGATGAGTTTGTAGTCGTACTTGGATAGAATGCTGATGAACCGTCGATGTGGATGTTAAAGTTGCCAAGAACGAGTGTAAATATATAGGACAAAACCATTAAGACATGAGGTCAGCGAGTTTGGTAAAAAATAAGGATGTAGGAGCTGATGAACTAGAACCGTATACAATGGCAGATCCAGAGTGATCAGGCTCGAAGAACGACTAGTGAGCAATTTAAAAGAGCAAGATATCAAAGGGGAAGTAAATTTGCGAAAAAGCGCAGGGTGACGGGCAAATGCGACAATTCCGCTATGATTAGAGAATTTAGAAGATAATGAGTTGAGGGGGCGGGCGGATTCGACTAGTGAGCAATCGGCAGAAAGCAGACGGCGGATGAAAAGGTAGTCGGAATCAGAGTCATACCCTCTTACTCCACGTTCCTAATTACTCCAACAACTACGGTCTCCGATCCTTCCTCGTCGCCGCCTCACTCGCCTGGAATCAAATCCCTCTCGACGTCCGCCGCGCCCCTTCCTTTATCACATTCAAATACCTCCTCCGTTCACACCTTCTCGTCACCTGATTCACAGTCTTGTTTTGTTGTGTCATGTAAGCGTGCGCTGGCACGCATTTGCCACGTTTAAAATAAATCCTTTTTTTCTAATTCTAACCCTTCTTTGCGCACACTCTCTGATAGGGCTCACTGTGCGCTTATTGTAAACCTCATCGAGTTATCTTCCGTTAACAATGACTTACGTATTCAGCATGATGTCAAGGCAATTAAATCAATCCTCTTATGTGTTTTGCAAAACTGCTCTGCCACAGTTTGAAAGGATTTGTGTGCATTAAATTTATTTCGCTTTGGTAAAAAAGAATCTGATAGTCGACCTCGTTTACTCAAAGTTGGTATTGCCTCCACCGTAATGAGTTCACTTATACTACGAAACAGTCGTCTTCTAAGATGTTTGAGTATTTGTCTTTTGAAAGATTTATCTCCAGAGGACAGAAAACAGTTGTTTACTGCCAAACTCAGGTTACCTAAACTAAGCAGTTTACTGCTAAACTCAGGTTACAGGTTACCTGTGACCTTTGATGTTATTTTTTGCTTGTTAGTGGTTATGTAAGCGTGCATTTTGCACGCATTTGCCACGTTAAATAAATTATTGTATTATTATTAAACGTGAGCTGGCCGAGCGTGGAATGAATGGTGAAGAAAATCTTATAATCCGAAATTTTCAGGTTGTGCGACGCAGAGTCTCCACTCGATTTTTTATCAACAGCTCATGTGGCCTGGTCGTTCCTCTACACGACATTGATTAATCTACTTCACGCCTTTCCCCTTGCGTAACACGTAAACCACAATCCTCCAAACCCAAATGGTTTGACAGTGAGTTGAAGCGAGCTGTCAGAGAACGTGATTATGCATTCCTACTATTTAAGCGTGGACTCGGATCCTTCAGATTTTATACTACCATTCGCAACAGGGTGACTTCTCTTAAACGTCAGAAGAAACATCAATTCATTGCTGCCATATGTTCCTTGTCTCATGTCGATCAAAAGAGACTTTTTCAACTACTTGGCAACCGTAAGAGGGTATCTTCGTCAATCAACTGTCTGGTTGATGGTGATCGAAAATCGGTTTCTCCTCTTTCCATTGCCAATATCCTTGCCAAGAACTTTTGTCTCACTCGCAATCGATTTTCCCTATGTGACTATAACATTACGATAGACAATTCTTCTCTCCAGTACCAGGATTCTAACCTCTACTTAGACCCGCACGATGTTCGTAATATCTTATCAAAGCTACCGGCTAAATATAGTTCAGGTCCTGATGGTATTCCCAGTATATTATTACGCAAAGTTGCATCGAATATATATCTTTCGCTTTTTGATATTTACTATTAGTCCTTGAGAACTGGCATAATCCCAGATATGTGGAAGAGAGCATTAGTCATTCCAGTTTTCAAAAAGGGGGATAAGGTAAATCCTCAAAATTATCGGCCAATAAGTTTGACGTGTATTGCAGGGTGATGGAGAAACTGATCCTGAGGTAGGTATCTTCTCATTTGGACAAATTCAATATTTTATCTAATAAACAGCATGGGTTTAGAAAATATCACTCCACTTCAACTAATCTAACATTAGCACGCGAAAGCTGGGCCGGTTTTGTCGAACAGGGGGTGCCGGTTGATGTCGTCTTTATTGATTTGTCCAAAGCTTTTGATCGGGTCGTTCATCAAATTTTACTGTGGAAACTTGGAAATTATGAATTCTCAAAGCACGTTTGTCTCTGGATACGTGAATTCTTGAGTAGACGTTCATTTGCTGTGCGAGTAGGTGAGTCTCTTTCTGAATGGTTTTATCTCACTCAAGGTGTTCCACAAGGCTGTATCCTTAGTCCCACTTTGTTTAATATCTACATCAACGAAATCGCTGAAAATGTTACACGCCAGTGCCTATTATACGCCGATGACATGAAACTGTAGTGTCCTTTATTTCGTGGTTGTTCTAGCTCTCCCCTACTACAATCAGATTTGGATAAAGTTAATAGTTGGTGTTCATCACACGGCTTAGTAATTAATGTTAGTAAATGTCGACATATGAGAATTGGTCATCCCGATTACCTTCCCCTTCTTATCGATTAAAACTCTTATTGATTAAACTTCCCCTTCTTATTAATTAAAACTCTTACAATAATCGACGACGATAGAACAAAATTTATTCATCGACAACCATAAAAAATTTATAACTGTTCTAGCAAATTACAAGATCTAAAATACATACAAAAAATAACATACAGTGGATTCAGTATACATCGACGACAACCATCGACGACAACCATCGACAACCATCGACGACAACCATCGACGACAACCATCGACGACAACCATCGACGACAACCATCGACGACAACCATCGACGACAACCATCGACGACAACCATCGACGACAACCATCGACGACAACCATCGACGACAACCATCGACGACAACCATCGACGACAACCATCGACGACAACCATCGACGACAACCATCGACGACAACCATCGACGACAACCATCGACGACAACCATCGACGACAACCATCGACGACAACCATCGACGACAACCATCGACGACAACCATCGACGACAACCATCGACGACAACCATCGACGACAACCATCGACGACAACCATCGACGACAACCATCGACGACAACCATCGACGACAACCATACGACGACAACCCGACACCAACTATGGACAACTGCAAGTACAGTGCTCGATACACGACTGCAGCGTCTGGACAACAATCACCTGCGACAAGAATAAGGCTAAAGAAGACTTCGTATGTGGTTTTTGTGCCAACAAACTAATCTGCAACCTTTCCAATAAGCACATATCAACATCCAACACGTCAACTCAAACTACCCCCGTCGTTTCTAATGTCCTTTCTCCACCCACCGACCCTGCCACCATATACACTTCCCATTCCATGTCATCTTCACTCCCCGACACCCCACGTCCCGTCCTTCCCGTCTCGTTTCTCAATAACTTGCATCCATCAATCAAAATCACCTCCACCAACCTCCACTATCCTTCCACTCATAACCTTTCCTCACATCGCTTGCCACCCTCTTTATTATCATTATCCTCTATGTATCCCGTCGTCAAACCTAAATCCTTCCCAATCATCAACTGCCAGATCTTCTATCGTGATCTCACCTACTCACGTCAGTCGTCATCCTTTACGGAAGCGCTTTGCTTCTCGCGATCGTTGCGCCATTGCACTAATATCACGACTTCTAACTCCTTATCTCTACAAGCACGCCTGGACCACGATGTTTCCGCCTTCAGATCCATCCTCTCGTCTATTGTTCCTGTGGATAAACCATCCTTTTTCAAGGACATTTCTCCTGTCGCATTCATCCGTCTAAACAAATCTTCTCAATCTAATCCTTCCCAGCCCCCACTTTTAAAAATTGTTTTCAAGCATCGCTCTCACGCGTCTTCTGTCCTCTCTCAACGATTCAAACTCATGTCATCTTCAACCACTCGAATTTTCCCCGATCGCGCCCCTTCTGAAATCGCTCAAATCTCTTCAGCCCGCATCGAAAAACGCCGTCGCGAGGAAAACGGCGAAACATCACTCTCCATCCGAAACATAGACGGAAATTTTCAAGTTGTCCACACCCGTCCAAAAATTCGATGGCGCTCCATCTCTCCTATGTGTCTTCTCCACTAGACTCTTTCGCCACAACACACGGTTTCCGCCTCGGTCTCCTCAACACTAGATCTATTCTCAATAAATCCGATCTTATCATCAACCTATTCACCAAGCAATCCATCGATCTCTTCTGCCTCACCGAATCCTGGCACTCAGATTCCGACGACCTTTCCATTCGCCGTCTGCTCTCTGCCGGTTGCTCCCTAGTCGAATCCGCCCGCCCCCTCAGCTTATGCCCTTCTAAATTCTCTAATCATGGCGGCATCGTCGCATTCGCGCGTCAACCCGCGTTTCTTCGCAAAATCAATCTCCCTTTCAGTCTTTGCTCTTTTGAATTGCTCACTTGTCGTTATTTTAACCCGATAACTCCAGATCTCGCCATTGTATACCGTCCTGGTTCATCAGCTCCTACTGCCTTATTTTTTACCGAACTCGCTGACCTCCTTTCTCATTGTTCTTTGTCCTCAATCCCTTCACTCGTTCTAGGCGACTTCAATATCCGCCTAGACCGCCCCTCTTCCACAGATTCCATCCGCTTCATCAACATTCTATCCAACTACAATTACAAACTAATCTCCACTGCCCCCACACATATACTTGGTGGGGCACTCGACATCATCGCTGTCCCCGATCATTTTGCTGCCTACACCTCACTGTCCATCTCTGATCCTGGTCTATCCGATCACTTTCTTATCACCCTTGATCTCACTCGCAACCACACCCCTCCTCACACACCTACAATCCTACGTCGCCCTAGGAGAAATCTTGACCTCTCCCTTCTCCGCTCTGCCTTACTCAAATCGTCTCTATCATTACCTACAATAACATATTCATCTCCTCACGATCTCGCCTTTCTTTTCGACTCCAAACTCACATGCACTCTCGATATTCTCTTGCCCTTCAAGTCTCACCCACACCGTAGCTTGCACCGTGCCCCATGGTTTGATATCCAATGCCTACTATCAAAGCGTCGACTCCGCCATGCTTTTCGAGTCTATCACCGCTCTCTCAGACGTGATTTCCGCTCGATCACTCCGTCTTTCCGTGATTCCTATCTTGCTCTTCGCCGGTCTCATCTCAACCAACTACGAACCAAATGCAACTCCTTCTGGCAGCATAAAATCATCACTTCATTCAACTCTAAGACTCTCTGGCAATATTTTAACTCAATCCTTGCTCGCTCCTCTTCGCCGTGCAACATCAATGCAATGATTATTCGTCATTTATCCAGACTAACGTATCCACGTTGATCTCTCACACCCCAGACTCCATCCTATCTCACTCTGCCCAGTCTACTCTCATCCTTCCGGAACTCTTTCATCTTCTCTCTGTCTCACCTACAGCAATATCATCTGTCCTCATGTCCTTGCCCAACAAAACCTCACCTGCCGATCCCCTGTCTACTCAATATTAAAATCTAAATGCTCGTCGATAACCCATTTCTCACAACTTTGTTTAACTCGTCCATCCGCAGTCGTATCTTCCCTTCACACTGGAAATCCGCAATCGTTCGTCCCCTCCTTAAGAAACAATCGCTCCGACCCCTCCCTTTCTTCTAGCTATCGCCCCATTTAACTATTCCCTACTCTTTCTAAGCTCTTAGAACGCCTCATCTTAATACAAATCAACGCTTATCTCTCCTCATCCAATCTGTACCCTCCTTTCCAATCCGCTTTCCGCTTTAATCACTCGACAGAAATCGCATGCATAAAAGTGTACAACGACTTACTCATTTCTCGAGACAAGGCTCTATATAGTGTTCTCATCTCCCTCGACCTCTCCTCCGCATTCGACATTGTCGACCACTCCGTCCTCCTTTCTCGCCTTCGTTATGATTACGGCTTTTCTTCCTCCTCCGTAGCATGGTTCGCCTCATATCTATCCGACCGTTCCTTTCGCGTCTGTTCTAATTCATCATCCTCCCCTCCCATCCCTATTTTTTGCGGGGTCCCACAAGGTTCAGTCCTAGGTCCCCTGCTTTTCTCTCTTCTGCTTGGCGATCTATCTCTGTTTATCAAACCTTACTCCTTTAACGTCATGCAATACGCGGATGACATTCTAATCTATGATCATGCACCCGCACATCGCATACACCATATCGGCATTTCTGACGTCCGCCGCGCTCCTCCTTTATCACATTCAAACACCTCATCCGCTTACACCTTCTCGACACCTGATTCACAGTCTTGTTTTGTTGTGGTCATGTAAGCGTGCGCTGGCAAGCATTTGCCACGTTAAAATATATCCTTTTTTTAATATTAGTTTTGTTAAGAATAAGGCTTTCTGAATAAATTTGTTCACTAATTGAATAAAAATTATTAGAATTAAATTCACATATATCATCAAATGTATTTAAACATATTTCATATATTTATATAGTTTAGATTTAGTTTTTACAGTTATGAACAAATTCATATTCTATAAAGCTTAACAATAAGTCAGCTATAATTGGGCTACTATTCCCACCCATTGGAACATCCTTTACTTGTTGATTTATTAAAATATTTACGAATTCTAATTATTCAATTTTATCCATATATTTATATTTACTTGATGGTTTAATTTTTGTTAGATAGGCGTTATAATTATTATAACATATATATGTATATATTTTTCCGAATATAAGATTAATTAATTTTACTAACGCTTCTTTAATATCTACTAAACCTAGATTTGTATAAAGCGTACTAAAATCGTACGTATTTATATTCTGAAAATTTATTCCTTTTGTCTGTTCTAAAAATTCTTTTGTAGAATTAATACTGAAAATAGTGTTTTATACCAGTATTAATTTCGATTACCCTACAATATTTTTTAAAGTGTGCTTTAATTACTTAAAGTATTTTATTCATATAGACAGAAAGTGGTTTTAATGTACATTTAAACGCACTACATATGAACCTAGGTTTTATTGGATTTTTATGTAATATTGGATTTTAATATAATATAGGTGTAGTTTTGTTATCTGATTTAACCTTTATACCCTTTTTATCCATTATTGAACGATGACTTGTTCTAATTGTTTCAAAAACCAGAAAAAATCGATTCCAGAAAAATCGTTTTTTCTTTGTAAGTAGTTAGTAATCGAGAATTTGTTCGCTTAATTTTTCTGGAATTTTTTGTATTTTGTAAATTTAATTAACCAAAAGAATTTAACCATAAGTATTTAATAATCAAGACAATTTTTTTAACCAGTTTTTTTATCAAAAAAAACTGTCAGCGAAAATTTAATTTGTTTAAAGCAGACAATAAATTTTAAAGGAATAAATTCTTTCGATATGACTGCTTATATTTAAAGGTATTTGCATTTTTAGCCGTCCACCCCAAACATCCACGACAGTAAAAAATGAGGAAAAATTCCTCAAGGTAGGAAATTAATGTCAACGCATCCTCCGCTTCCAAGCCACTCGATCTCACGCCAATCCCTCCAATATAGACAATCAAGTGTATCAATATGTTTATCATCTAACGTTAGTCGTTCGAAATATGTACGGTTATGCAATTTGCTCCAGACTTCTCTTTTAAGTATTTATAATCCTTTACTAAAACGTTTTCCATTACGTATTTGGTGCAGAAATGAACGTAATTTTGCAATCGATCGTCGTCTACTCTTAATATGTGACCTACATACCACTATCAGCGACGTACAATCGTATCATTGATTGCTTCAATCTCCAATTTATTCCTGATCTCAGAATTTGATGTATGTCATAGCGGCGATATATGCGCATTTCTTTTTAGGAAAATATGGTCAGATGACTCTAGCTCGCATATCAACACATTTTGTCGGGTCAGATTTCACAACCGTATAATAATACCAGACGCGCGATTAATTAGCACACTCTTGTGATCGTTTTTAGACTAACGTCACGTCGTTTCCATAATTTCGTTAGGCCACAAAACACTTGATTAGCTTTCCGGATAAGTGAATGAGTGTACACATTCAATCAGTTGACGCTCTATAGTAACAACTTCTTTAGTGGATCCAACATACATTATATTACATTTGTTGAGATTCAGATAAAATCCGTACCTTGATAGGCTATATCACAAATACTCCTACCCTGTGTGCCGCTTTTTATACCATCAATTGTATACACTAGAGCGCTATTTAGAATTTTATCAACCACGATGTTAAACAAAGTGATTTGTTTCACACCGGTCATAATTTGAATCTTCTTACTGTGTTGTCTCCTTACTCTAATGACACTGTTCGTTTATTCGTAAACAGTCTTCTCGATTTTAGATATCTCTGCCGGGAACCCACACTCATTCAAAAAAGGCCACATACTCTTTATGCAGACATTGTCAATGCGATTCTAATATCCAAAAAAGTTATCGACTGTAGTGGAAAGGGTTCTAAAAAGCGCTATCAAATTGTGTGAGTTCAAATGAATCCAAATTCTACGAGCAACTAAACGTTCGAGAACCTTACACAGAGAACTAGTTTAACTATAAGGTCTATAATCACTACAAAAGGTTGGAATGAGCTTCCTTGGAATTAGAACAATGATCAAAGGGCCATAACAACTTGAACACGAAGGGAATAATTCGATGAAAATGGTTAAGTGAGACTAGGCAACATCAACTCCCTTAGTTAGTACGCCTTTAGCTCTGTGGACGCATTTAATATCATTATTAAGAGCGCTGTTACTACGCACATAGGCCTAAAATACTTTAGGATTTCGATTGATCTCATCCACACAGCTAAAGATTGATCTCATCTTGATATTCGCCTGTCTCATCTCAACCTACTACGTATTAAATGCAACTCCTTCTGGCAGCATAAAATCATCACTTCATTCAACTCTAAGACTCTCTGGCATACTTTTAACTCAATCCTTGCTGGTTCCTCTTCGCCGTGCAACACCAATACCCATTATTATTCGTCATTTCTTCAGACTAAAGTATCCACGTTGCTCTCTCACACCCCGGTTTCCATTCTATCCCACTCTGCCCCGCCTAGCCTCATCCTTCCGGAACTCTTTCATCTTCTCCCTGTCTCACCTACAGAAGTATCATCTGTCCTCATGTCCTTGCACAGCAAAACCTCACCTGCCGATCCACTGCCTACCCACATACTTAAATCCATATGCTCATCGATATCCACTTTTCTCACAACCTTGTTTAAGTCGTCCATCCTCAGTCGTATCTTCCCTTCACACTGGAAATCCGCAATCGTTCGGCCCTCCTAAAGAAACAATCGCTCGACCCCCCTCAGTGTATCCTTATTCTGATACATTGTATATTATTTTATTAGGAATAAATAATATTCCTATTTATAGGAATAAATATATTGCATATTATTATATTATACATTATTATATTATTATATTATACATTGTATATTATTTATTAGAGGAATAGGGGACAAACCTTATAACATAACAGTTCCTCCTGATGATCTCTAATCATTATTCTTATACATCCTATGTTATTTATTAGTAAACTCAAAACAATTGAATTTTATTTTAAATTTCAATTTTAAATTTTTACATGATATAAATATAAATTGTATAAAATCTTATATAATTATTTATTATTTATAAATAATAAATATTTGTATTAAGTATAAAATACATAGACTCAGTTATCTGATCTTAATTGTATATTAGGACGACTTGTAATGTGGCATGTTAGCACGCTCTACGCTAGCAGTGTCGCCTAATGTTAGTATTGAGGGATTTTATCGAAATATTTTTAATATAAAATTTTAAAATGTAATTTAATTTAACTTGAATGCATCTGTGAGCTGAAATTCTTCTGGTTGTGCCCTGATATTATCCTCACATGTATTGTTCCTTTTCTTGATACAGCAGGACGCTACTAATCTATCTGGGTGGGTATCATATTATATATAGTATAATTTAGTATATTATATTATAGTATAATATACTATACTATAGTATAATATATTATAATATATTATATATTATAATATAATATATAATATTATGGTGCATGCACGTTAGACGTCGGTTTTGAAAATAGACGTCGGTTTTGAAAATTCTAAAAAAGACAAAAAGAATTTATTATAAAAGGGTCAAAAATGTATTAAAACGTTTTGATTTTTCAATTTTATGTTCCCAAATGAATTGAATTAGATATTCGGAGTGTTGTTCCTTCGAAATTCCTGGTTTCTCTCGTAGAAATTTTTTCGATAAAGACCACAAACCTTCGATTGTTTGTGTGTATAGTCCTATCTTCAGGGTTAATAAAGTTAATAGAATGATTAACAGACCTATGATCATATGAAGAATTATTCTCTAAGGCTTTTGAATATGCTTTCCATTGGTCTGTTATAATAATAGTATTTGGTAAAATATTATCATTTATAACTTGCCTCATTGTTTCTGCATTTCTATTTCTTACAGGCACTATAAAGGTCTTTTTCGAACCACGTTCAACTGCTCCTACAAACCATTGACCGTCATTTAGTCGTCCTCTGTTATATTTTCTTTTGAAAAATAAACTTTCATCAATTTCGACAATTTTTTTTGAACCATCGCTGTTCAAACCTCCTAATTTCTCGCTAGTGGAAGAAATATGATCACAAATTATCTCCCTGACAAGATCAACATATTCAGAAACAGTGTTTCTTGAGATTTCAAGTTCTCGAGCAATTTCACTCAAGGATATTCGATTCAAATACTTATAGAAAATAAAAAAAAATTGTTCTCATAGGTAAACGTGAGCTTGAAAACAAACTATTATATCGAATAGAACATGAGAATCTACATGACCTCTTACATGTCCAAAAATACCCATCCAACGCATTTTTTCTTTTCTGATAGCACAAGTAGGTACCATCATCACATTTGGGACAAAGAACAAAATTTTTTAAAACGCCTATTCTGGTAAGAAATGAATTTTGAGTATCAAAATTCGAAAAAACACGGTTTAAATAACTCTCGGTTATGTTCAGATCCATCATTTCTTCTTGTGATAGAAAAGTCTCTTCATCAACAATTGTTCTTACTGATTTTCTAACCATCTAAGGGGGGGGTTAAAAATTTTCAAAACCGACGTCTATTTTCAAAACCGACGTCTAACAAACTATTATATCGAATAGAACATGAGAATCTACGTGATAGAAAAGTCTAGACGTGATATCTCGACGTGATAGAAAAGTCTCTTCATCAACAATTGTTCTTACTGATTTTCTAACCATCTAAGGGGGGGGGTTAAAAATTTTCAAAACCGACGTCTATTTTCAAAACCGACGTCTAACGTGCATGCACCAATATTATATATTATATATAAAAACGGATTTTTTAACGTGGCAAATGCGTGCCATGGCACGCTTACATGACCACAACAAAACAAAAATGTAAATCATGTGTCGAGAAAGTGTGAACGAAGGAGGTGTTTGAATGTAATAAAAGAGGGAGCGCGGCGGACGTCGAGAGGGAGTTGATTCCAGGTGAGTGAGACGGCGACGAGGCAGGATCCGAGACCATAGTTGTTGGAGTAATTATGAACGTGGAGTAAGAGAGTATGACGGGAACGCAACGATAGCGAGGTGGGGCGAGTGTCGTCTAAGAAACGGAGGTTGTTGAACGATGGGGAGCCGACAGCGATGAAACGAAAAGTTACGAGAAGAAGGCGGAGTTTGTTGCGGATGAGGATGATAGAGCCAGGAGAGTTGGGCAAGATATGAGGATGTGTGGTCGAAGCAACGGAGACGAAAGAGCACTCGAACGGCCGAGTTGATTATGCGTTGTAGGGGTAGAATGATGGATTTTGAAGATTTGGCGAGAAGGCTAAGGCAGTAATCGATTTTAGGGAAAAGAAGCGATGAAGGAAGATACATACAAGAACGGAAGTCAATATGGGTGCGGATACTGCGGATGTCACGTAGAATTAAGTTAGACGAGCGGACCTTGTCACGGACGAAGGGTTTAATGGAAAGGTGATCATCGAAATGGAAGCCTAACAAAGTGTGATTGTGTACTATGGGGATGATCGACGAGGCAAAATATACAGTGGGAGGAGATATGTTTGGTTTACGGGGGAGGATCCACATTATTTTAGACTTGTTCGGGGTTTAGAACGAGATGGAGATTGAAGAGACGTTCGTAGATAGAAGAAAGACAGTTGGAGGCAGAAATGCCGATATCGTGTATGCGATGTGCGGCTGCATGATCATAGATGATGATGTCATCGGCGTATTGCATGACGTTAACAGAGAAGGGTTTGATAAACGGAGAGAGATCGCTAAGCAGAAGAGTGAAAAGCAGGGGACCTAGGACTGAACCTGGTGGGACTCCACAAAAAAATAGGGATGGAGGGGAGGATGATGAATTAGAACAGACACGCAAGAAACGGTTGGATATATATGAGGCAAACCATGCTACGAAGGAGTAAGAAAAGTTGTTATCATAACGAAGGCGTGAAAGGAGGACGGCGAGTTCGATAATGTCGAAGGCGGAGTAGAGGTCGAGGGAGATGAGAACACTATATAGAGCCTTGTCTCGAGAAATGAGAAAGTCGTTGTAAACTTTCAGGCAGGCGATTTCTGTGGAGTGATTAGAGCGGAAATCGGATTAGAAAGGAGGGTACAGATTGGATGAGGAGAGATAAGCGTTGATCTGTATTAAGATGATGCGTTCTAAGAGCTTAGAAAGAGTAGGGAGTAGTGAAATGGGGCGATAGATACAAGTAAGCGAAGGGTCGATCGATTGTTTCTGTTGGAGGGGACGAACGATTGCGGATATCCAGTGTGAAGGAAAGATACGACTGCGGATGGACGAGGTAAACAAGGTTGTGAGAAAAGGGATATCGATGAGACTATGATATTAAGTATGTGGGTAGTCAGGGGATCGGCATGTGAGGTTTTGCTGGGCAATGACGTGAGAACAGATGATACATCGGAAGGTAAGACAGGGAGAAGATGAAAGAGTTCCGGAAGGATGAGGCTATACTGGCAGAGTGTGATAGGATGGAGACCGGGGTGTGAGAGAGCAACGTGGATACATAAGTCTGTAGAAATGACGAATAATCATGGAGATTGATGTTGCATGGCGAAGAGTAATGAGCAAGGATTAAGTTAAAAGTATGCCATATAGTGTTAGAGTTGAATGAAGTAATGATTTTATGCTGCAAGAAGGAGTTGCATTTGGTTCGTAGTTGGTTGAGATGAGACCGGCGAAGAACAAGATATGAATCACGGAAAGACGGAGTGATCGAGCGGAAATCACGTCTGAGAGAGCGTTGATAGGCTCGAAAAGCATGACGGAGTTGACGCTTTGAGAGTAGGCATTGGATGTCAAACCATGGGGCACGGTGCAAGCGACGGTGTACGTGAGGCTTGAATGACAAGATCGAGAATGTATGTGAGTTCAGAGTCGAAAAGAAAGGCGAGATCGTAAAGAGAGGAATATGTTATTGGAGGATAGGATAGAGAAGATTTGAGTAAGGCAGAGCGGAGAAGGGGAGGTCAAGATTTCTCTGAGAGCGATGTAGGATTGTAGGTAAGTGAGGAGGGGTGTGGTTGTGAGTGAGATCAAGGGTGACGAGAAAGTGATCGGATAGACCAGGATCGAAAATGTACAGTGAGGTGTAGGCAGCAAAATGATCGGAGACATCGATGATGTCGAGTGCCATACCAAGATATGTGTGGGGGCAGTGGAGATGGGTTTGTAGTTATAGTTGGATAGAATTTTGATGAACTGGATGGCTTGGTGGAAGAGGGGCGGTCTACGCGGATGTTGAAGTCGCTAAGAACGATTGAAAGGATTTAGGACAAAGAACAGTGAGACAGAAGGTCAGCAAGTTCGGTAAAAATAAGGATGTAGGAGCTTATGAACCAGGACGGTACACAATGGCGATATCTAGAGTGATCGGGTTAGAAGAACGACAAGTGAGTAGTTCAAAAGAGCAAGGACTGAAAGGGGAAGTGTTTTTGCGAATAGACGCGTGGTGTAGGGCGAATGCAACAATGTCGCCATGATTAGCGAATTTAGAAGGTCATAAGCTGGGGTGCGAGCCGATTCGACTAGTGATCAACCAACAGAGAGCAAACGGTGGATGGATAGGTTGTCGGAATCGGAGTGCTAGGATTCGGTGAGGCAGAATTTTTGTTCGGGTGCAGACAACTTGAAAATTTCCGTCTATGTTTCGGACGAAGATATATGTTTCGCCGTTTTCCTTGTGACGGCGTTTTTCGATGCTGGCAGATTAGAGTTGAGCAATTTCATAAGGGGTGCGATCGAGGAAAATTCGAGAGGCTGACGAGGACACGAGGTTGAATCGTTGCGAGAGGACAGAAGACTCTTGAGCGCAATGCTTAAAAACAATTTTTAGGAGAGGGGCTAGGAAGGATTAGATTAAGAAGATTTTTTTAGGCGGATTAATGCAACATGAGAGATGTTGTTGAGAAAGGATGGTTTATCTGCAGGAACAAGAGACGAGAGGATGGATCTGAATGTTGAAACACCGTGGTCGAGACGTGCTTGTCGAGATAAAGAGGTCGAATGAGTGATATTATTGATGATGACGCAACGATCGCGAGATGGAAAGCGTTTCCGTAAAGGAGGACGAGTAACGTGAGTTGGTGAAATCACGATAGGAGAGCTGGGAGTTGAGGATATCAAGGGAGTAGGTTTAACAGCGGAAGACAAAGAGGATTTGGATAATATAGAGGGTGGTGAGCGATGTGAGGAAAGGTTATGAGTGGAAAGATTGTGGAGGTTGGTGGAGGTGATGTTGATTGAGGGATGTTGGTTATTGAGAAACGAGGCGGAAGTGAAGCTACGGGGGTGTCGAGAAGTGAATACATGGGAGTAGAAGTGCATGTGGTGACAAGATCAGTGGGTTGACAGAGGATATCAGAAACCATAGGGGTGGTTTGAGTGGGCACGTTGGAGGTTGATATATTCTGATGGGAGAGGTCGCGTATGAGTTTGTTAGCACAAAAGCCGCATAGGAAGTCTATTTTAGACTTACTGCTGTCGCATGCGATTGTAGTATAGACGCTGCAGTCGAGTGTCGAGCACTGTACTTGTAGTTGAGCACAATTGCTGTCGGTCATTGCTGTCTTCTTACTCCACCCATCGACGTCCTTGTGTATTAAAACTCTTAAATTTGCTGAATTGATCTGTAACTGGATTGATCTGAAACTGGATTGATCTGTAACTGGATTGATCTGTAACTGGATTGATCTGTAACTGGATTGATCTGTAACTGGATTGATCTGTAACTGGATTGATCTGTAACTGGATTGATCTGTAACTGGATTGATCTGTAACTGGATTGATCTGTAACTGGATTGATCTGTAACTGGATTGATCTGTAACTGGATTGATCTGTAACTGGATTGATCTGTAACTGGATTGATCTGTAACTGGATTGATCTGTAACTGGATTGATCTGTAACTGGATTGATCTGTAACTGGATTGATCTGTAACTGGATTGATCTGTAACTGGATTGATCTGTAACTGGATTGATCTGTAACTGGATTGATCTGTAACTGGATTGATCTGTAACTGGATTGATCTGTAACTGGATTGATCTGTAACTGGATTGATCTGTAACTGGATTGATCTGTAACTGGATTGATCTGTAACTGGATTGATCTGTAACTGGATTGATCTGGAACTGGATTGATCTGTAACTGGATTGATCTGTAACTGGATTGATCTGTAACTGGATTGATCTGGAACTGGATTGATCTGGAACTGGATTGATCTGGAACTGGATTGATCTGGAACTGGATTGATCTGGAACTGGATTGATCTGGAACTGGATTGATCTGGAACTGGATTGATCTGGAACTGGATTGATCTGGAAATGCATGATCTGGAACTGGATTTATTGTAAGTAGTTGTTGTTAAAGATAGTTTTAATTAAATAATATTATATATATTATAATATAGTATAATTTGTACTATATTATACTATAGTATAATATAGTATAATGAACTCATATAGTATATGAGTTTATATGAATCACTTATCTAATTTGATTTCTAATCCATATAGTCTTTAATTATTAAACTATAAATGATAAAATTGTTTGTTCATTGATCGTAAGACGAACCTCCACTGTGAAAATGCGTTATACTTAAATTGTATTACTCATTATACTCATTTTTAATTGCAATTAAAAATGAATTAATAAATAAAAATAAATAAAAATAAATAAAAAATATTTATAATTTCAAATAATTATAAAAAATTATAATTATTCTTTTTAGACTAACGATATGATAGCTCGATCTTACAATTTAATAATAATTAAACTAGATTGGATGATGTGAAAGCTACCGAGGATGTTGTGTAAAAAAAATAATAATTTCTAAAAAAATATTTTTGAAATATTAAATGTAAATGACTAACTATTAATGTCTATAAAATGATAGACTAAAAATAATAGTTATTTAAATATAACTATTAATCTATCTAATGATAGATTAAAAGCAACGGCAATTCAGAAAATATTGATCGTCGTAAAAACTAATGAATGTAGATGTTAAATAAAATGGAAATGATAAGGTGTACCAGCATTTCGTGTGAAATATAATGATTTATAATGATTTATGAATTTATTTCTTATAATTTATTTTTAATATAATTTAATTTCAAAACAAAATTTATTTTTTCTGTTTCCCATTAGTATTCAATATTTGAATATTGAATGAATGAATGAAAATGCCTTTATTACTAACTTCAATGCAGCGATCAAGAAAAAAACTTCACTGATCTCCCTTTGCTAATACTAATGCTAATACTAATCTGAGTGATTTATTAGACCTTTGCCGTCTTTTGACGATTGCCATAAAAAACGGTTAACATACAAATTCACAAATTAGTTTTGATTAACTTTCGATCATCGCCGGAGACGGGATACCGGAGCAGTGGAATACTTGAAGCAGGTCTGCACAGGCTGCATCACAGAATTTGCAGCTACATTTAATAGATCGTTTATGGAATTTAATGGCGATTTTACATAAGTTATCATGGTAGCCGTGTATACAAGCTCGAAATAGTATGCATCGACTTCTTGAGTGTGGCAGCTTCCAATTGGATTGTAATCGCATTGGGGTAATTCGTAATGATGAGTCTATCCGTGTTTATGAATTTATTTTTTATAATTTATTTTTAATATAATTTAATTTCAGAACAAAATTTATTTTTTTTCTGTTTCCCATTAGTATTCAATGTTTGAACCGATTACTTTTTCATCTAATCTTTTTCAGATGTCATATGAAACGAAAGTCTTTCGATGCAAATTACCAATATATGAGCACAGGAATATGATACTTTCATCATTAAAAGAAAATTCGATAATAATTATCACAGGTATTATTTTTATATCTAACTAATCTTTAATATTAGCAATTTTCAATTAATATTTTCACTGAACTTTTTAAATCCTTTATTACTCAAATATAATGTATTTATTTTTAAGAGATAATTTTTCTTGAAATCACTAATAAGGATTGTTTTAAGTTTTCATTACTCAAATGAAATTTATTAATTTTTAGGAGATTATATTTTTATTAAAATCGTTAATAATGAACTTTTAAATCCTTTATAAGTTAAATATAATTTACTGAATTTCAAGAGATTATATTTTTATTAAAATCATAAATAATGAATTGTTTAAATCCTTAGTAAATTAAATATAATTTAATACTTTTCAAGAGATTATATTTTTATTGAAATCATTATATTATTAATAATCATTAATTTCTTCATAACATTGATTATAATAAATTATTTATGACGAAATCGTTTTGTCTTCAAGACAAAACATAATAATGTTTACTTACTTAAATACTTACTTACATAATCATGTCTTTAACATGATTATGTATTTTTTTTATTTTTGTTCAAATAAATCAAAATTAATTTAAACTAAAAAATTAATAATTAAAAGTTGAATTGATAATTAATTGAATTATCAATACACATATTTTTATATTAATCTTTTGAGTAAACTGCGTGATATTTCGCGATCATTAATATTTGTTTTGTAATATTTGTTTTGAGTGCGAGTTTAATAGAATTTACGCGATCATTCAATTTATGATGAGTTTGAGACTGACACTTAAGATTAAATAGAGGAAGTTTGTTCCAAAGGCGTGGTGCAGCGATGGTGAACGCACGATATCCGTGATTACCGTTGTGACGGGGGACGAAAAGCGAGTAGGAGCGATGACTTCTTAGGGAGAGACCAGTCGTCATATTGGATGCGCTATCAGGAAGATATAGATAAGGAGGGTTGTGCCGGAATTTGATTTGCCATGCAAGTGTGAGAATTTGAGAGGTTATGCGGCTTGGAATGTCGAGCCAGTTAAGGATGCGGAGGGTGTTGGAGATGTGGTCGTACTTGCGAAGGCGGAAGATGACCCTAGCAGCCATGTGCAGAATCCTTTGTAGATAGTGAAATTGATATGCTGGACAGTTTACGAGAAAACCTAAGCAATATTCTAGACGAGGCATGAAAAGGCTGGAGATTAAAATAGCTGTCGATTTGACGTCGAGGTTTCTACGGACACTTCGAATGTCACGGAGGATGAGGGAGCATGAACTGATCTTGCTACGAATAAAAGGCAGAAACGAGAGATTATTGTCAAAAGGGACACCGAGGATTGTCATGATAGTCACTTCTGGTAGACGGAAATTGTGTATGCATACTGGAAAATCGAGGGTGTAAGAGTGGCGCGGTGTTATCCACATCATGTTAGATTTCTCGTTGTTTAAAAACATACGGATTGAACAAAGATATGCGTGAATAGCAGAGAGGCAAGACGATGCATCAGAAGCGAGGTTGGATGCAGATGTAAGTGTGCATGATGCATAGATTACTATATCGTCAGCGTACTGAATAACTTCAAAGCCGAAAGGGACCACGATGGAAGATAAATCACCAAGAAGAAGGGTGAAAATAAGTGGCCCTAGAACGAATCCTTGTGGTACACCGCAGCTGAGAGGAACCGGCGCAGAAGAGTTGGAGTTGGAGACTACGTGATTAGAGCGATTTGAGAGGTAGGATTTGAACCAAGAAATGACATGAGACGAGAAGCAGTAACGTTGTTTGAGACATGAATCTTTCCGCTGTATGAATCCTTCTGCTGAGAATAGTATGCCCCCTTGAACAGTTAGAGTTGTCTTTTCTTTATATGCGTTACACATAACTCTTGATAGCGCTGGACATATAAATGGAATGGTTTTAAGAGTAAGATTCCTGTTGATGCGGTTAAATGCATTGCTCGCATCAAGGAGTAATACACAGTTTATCTTCGAGGCTTCAAATGCTGATATAATCGAGTGAACTATCGCTTTTGTACCACATCGCTGGCCCGCACAAAGTTGTAAAGGTCCACATACTTCTGACAAGTCGTTTATCACGATTCGTAATATTGCTTTACCTACAATTCTTCGCATCACTTCGCCAATACCAATCGGACGAATCCCCAGGATTTTGTCCAGAGGTATCAAGCGACATACGAAATATACACTCAGGTGCTAAGGATGTATCTTATTCTTAGAAATAAATATTACGAATTCACATATTTTTCTGTTAGTGCCTGTGATTCTTGTCCAAAGTATGTAAGCATCTAATCCCAACAAACTGCGTCCATTCGTGATGGACCCTCTGAACCTTTTGCTGATTTTGTCGCCCAAATTATCTGTTATTTGGTTAATTCGATAAATATTGCTTAATGATGCTTTGCGCGGTTCTTCAGTGGATGTTGTAATGTACAGTCTTCGGAAAACTCTGAAGCATTTGGATGTAATGTATTTAACCTTTATTTTACTGTTTTGTCCCACGATATCACTCCAATATAAGATCTCTCCCCACGCATTCTTAGTTTGAAATAATCTAGCAGCCTTGCCAATCATACCTTTCTTGACTAATTTAGCTGCCATTGCTAGGTTCTGCGCCCTTTGTGGATGACAAGCAGCTAGAAGACAAGTTCGTTTAGAGGAATAGCTCACGGATTGATTATCTGCAAAAAGTTCTTTAAAGAAGCGGAATACCACAGAATGGTTAATAGCTGAAGTTTGAGTTAACTGCTGATATTCACAGAAAACAATGTGGAATATCGACATGTATTTTGGCAATTAACAAGACACAAAATTAGCTTGTGTTTAAGAATAAGAGACCACTCAGAGTCTAGTTATATTTACATGTATTTGATTTCCGATTTGAAAATATGAGATCGATGCAGCTTCGTCCTTTCGGAGTTTCTGACGATCATTTTTCTAAAGGGACATGCAAATCAAATCAAATGATCGAATAGATTTTATGAGAATTTATAGTTTTAGTAAAGAAGGCAGTAAGTATTTAGCGTTAAAATCTATGACGACAATATACTCGAGTCAACTTTACATCTAGGATGGATAATTCGTCGATTATATCATATGCCGTATAAGAATATTAAAACATTTTATTAGCATTTTGAGACAAACCTCATTTGCGGATGAATCGCATGACCGCTCAGCGAATAAAGAACTGACACCGAGCAGTATTTCACAAAATTGGCAAGTGACGTTGGAATATCGAAGGTATTTAAGCCATTAATCGTATATTTGGATGTACAGAAGGTTTCAGTTAGCCAAGGATGCCAAATGAACGGAAGATACACCGTTTATTAAGAGTGTATTAGAATTTTTTACATTAAACGGAGTAAGCGGAAGAGATTGATAAAATGGTGGGCATCAACCGCATTAGAAGGATCGTTGTCTAGACATGAAGCAATTGCTTCTGCTGCATATATTGACTAGGTACCACTATATTCGTTACTGGAATGTGTACGACGTTGTTATTGCGAATAAAGAATCTGCTGGATGGATCAGTTTCGAGCCTTTCTCTAAGATTGTTTCTCAATAAGCGTTGGCCTTGTCATTTAGGTAGCTATAAACCAGCATTGAGGTAGCGATAAACCAGCATACACTCTCGAGAATGTCATCGCTGATTTTAGGAGATAGAAACTAGCAAGAACTCGATTTACTAGATGCTTAGGAAACGTAACCAAAATTCAACATTCGCAAACGTTTTGTGTAAATGCGAATATTTTGATTATAAGATTGAGAATTCCTACTGTTTTAAAGAATTATTGGAGCTGGATCAAAGGAAATAGGATTTTTTCGATATTTCGCTAACCAAAGAAGTAACTAATCAAACTATCGAAAAATATTTTGCTAATTAATTAAAAAAATTTACTCTTTTCTTTGATCCAGCTCAAATAATTCTTTGTCAATAATGAATCATTATCAACTATCTAAAATTCTACTGTTTTTGTGTATATTCAACCGTTATTTCTTAAGCTTATTCAGGATTGCTTTGGTAGAACAATTTACTTCTTCAAGAACGGCGATATGTTTACAAGAACCACAGGACATTAATTACAAGAACCGCAGGACAATATGACACTGTCAATTTTATTTTGATAGTGACATATTCTACGAAATTAAAATTTAATAAATTAAATTTTTATTAAATTAAAATTTAATTTAATTTATTTTATTTAATTTTCAAGGTCGAAATTAAAATTTAATAATTTTAATTTTGACCTTGTAAATGACCTGTTTACAATGTCGTTTTGCAAAATCTATTTGCAAGGAGACAAGAATCTATTGATGTCATTGTTCTACGTTTTAATTGCTATACAGTCTTAGCCCGCATTTGCGCAAGCGTAACAGGCACATAGAGCGTTTTGTCCGTTAGACTTATGATCAGGAACTGTATTATCTAGAGCAGGCACGGTAGTATTGTATCAAGTAAATTGTAAGTTCAGATAGTTATATTAATATACTTTTTAATAAACGTTTACATCAATAAAGGTTATACTAATCACGAAAGGTTGGACTACCGTATTTCCCATCTTTTGATCCTACTATATTTACAGATAAAGTAGCTTTTGAATAAATTTCATTTATTCAAAACATGATTTGCTCTGCATGATTTCCTGATAGTGGAGGTCAACGGAACACATCAATATTTTTTGATTGAATTTATATAATTTTTAAGATCTACTATAAACACACGAATTTTTTCTCTATGCTCTTGTTTAGAATTTCATAATCGCAATTTTGAATATAGACTTTGCAAACTTATTGTTAAATAAAATTACGAATTTGTATTTAAAAATTTTATTTTATAATTAACAAAACAACTATAAAATGTATACAAATTTTGACTTTAGGAGAAACCGCTTGTGGCAAGACAACACAACTACCACAATATATTCTTGAATCGTTTAATAGTGTTCGTGGATTAATTGGTTGCACACAGCCTAGGCGCATCGCTGCCATTAGTGTAGCTAAACGAGTGGCTTTTGAAAAAGGATGCGTGGTCGGAAAGTTGGTGGGTAAGATAGCTTTAAACTAGTAGCCTAGTTTAAAATATGCATCTATTAAATTATTTAAATGATTTTAAAGAAAAGCAATCTCGTTACAAATAGTTGCAATTCTTAAAATTTCATTATTTAATGTATTATATTTTATATTATATGGTATGCATGAATGCTCATGCAAAAATATGTTTCTTGTAAATTTAAATATGTCATCTTTACGATATAAATTAATAGTAGTTTTAGTTAATGTTAATTTAATGTTCATATCTAGATATACACCTTCTTTATCATTCATATTGGTTTTATTAAGAATAAGGCTTTCTGGATAAATGTGCTCACTAATTGAATTAAAATTATTACAGTTAAATAAACATATATAATCAATTTATTAATGTTTATTTATTCCAAATAAATACGTTTTTATGATCATTTTCCAACTCATAAAAATTCATTATTTAATGTATTATATTTTATATTATATGGTATGCATGAATGCTCATGCAAAAATATGTTTCTTGTAAATTTAAATATGTCATATTTACGATATAAATTAATAGTAGTTTTATTTAATGTTAATTTAATGTTCATATCTAGATATACACCTTCTTTATCATCAATATTGGTTTTGTTAAGAATAAGGCTTTCAGGATAAATTTGTTCACATATTTGCTCTGAAATAACTATCTAGTATCTTATTCTAATGCAAAGTATATTATTTATTATCCATCCATAAAAATTTGCCACTTAAGAGTTTAAATTTATTCTTTATATTATTGTGTTGATTTATATATTTTACTATTTTCTGCTTGATGTTATTTTTATAGTAACCTAGTTTAAAATATGTATCTATTAAATTATTTAAATGATTTTGAAGAAAGCCAATATCATTACATATTGTTGCAATTCTTAAAATTTCATTATTTAATGTATTATATTTTATATTATATGGTATGCATGAATGCTCATGCAAAAATATGTTTCTTGTAAATTTAAATATGTCATCTTTACGATATAAATTAATAGTAGTTTTAGTTAATGTTAATTTAATGTTCATATCTAAATATACACCTTCTTTATCATTAATATTGTATTTATTAAGAATGAGGCTACCGAGATAAATGTGTTCGCTTATTGAATAAAAATTACTAGAATTAAATACACATATATCATCAATATATCGAAACATATTTCATATCTTTATATAATTTAGAATGCTCATGATTGCTTATGCAAAAATATGTTTCTTGTAAATTTAAATATGTCATATTTATTGTATAACTTAAAAATAGTTTTAATTGATGTAAATTTACTGTTTATATCCTTGATATAAACATTGATATAAAAATGATATATACCTTCTTTATCATTAATATTAGAATTAAGCTTTATTAAGATAATCTTAAGCTTTATACTAGCGAACAAATTACAAATCGATTTTATTTAAAGAAAAACGATTTTATTTTACATTTAGTACTTAAATACTTTTTATAATTTAACATTTAACGTCACCTAATCCGCAATTAAAGATTTGATAAATTTTAATCTTAAAAATCAACTTGATATTTGCTTACAACATTTAAATATGAACACGTTTTTTAATTGTGTTGTAACGAAATTTCTGATAATATTTTATAGAAAACAAATTTAACTCCAATTAGCTTTTTAAATCTCTTCACCAGAAAAAGCAGCTGTCCTGATAACAACAAAACTTTCGAGTTTGTGAATAATCGTTTATCAACAAAACTTTATCACTAGACTTTTACTACCTTACTTCGTTTAAAGTGTATGGGTTTGAACTTATCCATTCGACATTGTGACTGTAATTATACAATAATTATGTTATATTGAAGATAACATTTTAAATTTATGTTAAAAATGACTGCCTATATTATAAGTTATATTCTTATAATATATACTATAAGTATAGGATTATACTTTACCTATTATCTTATAATTATTATATTTATAATCATTAAGATAATGTATATAATGTTTTCTGAACTGTTTTATAACACATTAATAAAGCCCATTAATATATTAATGTCTATCATTTTATAGATAGATTAATAATCTATCATTAGATAGATTGATAGTTATATTTAAATAACTATTATTTTTAGTCTATCATTTTATAGACATTAATAGTTAGTCATTTACATTTAATATTTCAAAAATATTTTTTTAGAAATTATTATTTTTATTTTTTACACAACATCCTCGGTAGCTTTCACATCATCCAATCTAGTTTAATTATCATTAAATTGTAAGATCGAGCTATCATATCGTTAGTCGAAAAAGAATAATTATAATTTTTTATAATTATTTGAAATTATAAATATTTTTTATTTATTTTTATTTATTTTTATTTATTAATTCATTTTTAATTGCAATTAAAAATGAGTATAATGAGTAATACAATTTAAGTATAACGCATTTTCACAGTGGAGGTTCGTCTTACGATCAATGAACAAACAATTTTATCATTTATAGTTTAATAATTAAAGACTATTTGGATTAGAAATAGAAACGCACATTTTAACGTTTTCGAAAAAATATGCAATTAATTATTCCTATAGGCTGGAATTAATATCGAAACTTGAAAGTTGTTTTTCAATATACAAAATAATTAATAATGTTTTATTTAATTTTATTCAATTTTATTCAATTGTTTTATTCAATTTTTGCAATTATAAAAAATCCATTTTTATTTTATTTTTTTGAACATTAGAAGCGTTCTGCAATTAAGTTAAAGATTTTCTACTCCATTTGAAATAAAATAAATCTACTTTACAAAACTTAAGGAAATAAATCCACAACATTTTCGTTCACCCTATGTGCTATTGCTTCTATGTTTAAGATGTACCGATGTTATTGATTATATATTATAGATTATATATATTTTAATTATATATTTTATATTTGATCAAATATTTTATATTTTATATAAACACTGCTTTTTTTACAGGGTACTCTGTTCGATTTAATAATAACGTATGTAATGAAACCAAGCTTAAGTACATGTCTGATGGTATGTTAATTCGAGAAGCGATCAATGATCCCTTACTTCTAAAATATTCCTTTATAATATTGGATGAAGTTCATGAACGATCTCTTAATACCGATATACTATGTAGCATAACAAGACATGCGCAAAGTGAGCGATTTAAACAGAAAAACCTTCAACAGTTAAAAATCGTGCTAATGTCGGCAACAATGAATCCACACGAATTTCAGAAGTATTTTGGTGATAATAATCAATTCAACATTCCTGTTATTCATGTGAAAGGACGATTATTTCCTGTCCGCGTTAAGCACTTGATCGATGATAATAAGATTACAGATATAGATTATGAACACAAAAGCATAGTTACCTTAATTAAGGTATTTAATTTTTCAATTATTTTGTTATTGCAATAATTTAATAAATCACTGGAATTTAATGAATTAATAAATAAAATTTTCATTTATAGTTTCATAATTGTAAAATTATTTATAAATAATTGACGATTGCTTATAATTTAATCAATACTTGAAAATATTGTAAGATAGACTTTAATTAATAATAATCTTTGATTGAATCAAATAATTTGATATAATTTAATAATTTTTGATAATTTAAATTATAATTATTATTTATGATTTATGATTAATAATCAAAGATTGTAAATTAATAATCTTTGATTATTATATGTGATCATTAAAGTAATTGATATAAATGTTTTGCAGTTTTAATAATTTTGTAAATTTAATGAATGAATTTAATAAATGTAAAATAATCTTTTAGTAAAATTTAATTTTGACTGTAAAATTAATAATTTGAAATACTGTTTTCAGTTTAGATGCGATATTTAATTTATTAAAATTCATCTATCTATCGTTACCTCAAGAAACATAAAATGTTTAATTATTTGCTATTATCTCAGTAATATCATTCACAAATTATTTAAACGATAAACTATTTGGTCAAATAATTATTTAATTGATAGCAAACAAAAGACGGCATACAAAACAGGTTACGCTTATGTATTTTAGAATTATAGAAGTGTTTAGTAGAAAACATATTTAAATATGTAAATAATTGATCATGATCCATTATTGATAAAGAATTTTGGGAGCTGGATCAAAGAAAAGAAGAAATTATTTTTGATATTTCGCTAACTTCCATTAGCATCTTCAGAAAATTACATCTTCAGGTAATTTTCTGAAAATGCTAACAGTAGTTAGCGAAATATCAACAATAAATTCTTCTTTTTTTGATCCAACTCTAGCAATTCCTTATTACTTAAATTTATATAATATAAACATTAACTAATAAGGAAAGCTATAGCTCAAAGAAAATTATTTTTCTAGTGAGAGTGTTTCTAGTTTCAACAGAGAGTGAGACCATTCCGTGTGAATTAAGTTTCCGATCATTTAAACCGTACGCGCAAGAATAACGATAACAGTAACAAGTACCGTTTCGTCATTACAATGACTCATCAGTGCTAAATTCATCTCACTACTGGATGCAGAGGAGGACTGACAGACCTCACAGACACGAGTCAATGTATGATGTACCAGACAAACTCTAGAAGCCTAATGGATTGCTAAAGCAGCACTAATGTTTCACCAGATAGAATCATTATCAAAAGCACTAGCAAATGCCAGCATTTGAAAAAATACCAGGAAACTGCTAGTTTTATAAAGAATTATTGGAGCTGGATCAAAAAATGGGAAATTTTTATTTGATATTTCGCTAACCTTTCTTAGCATTTTAAAAAATTTACATCTTCAGGTAATTTTCTAATAGAAGTTAGCGAAATATCAAATAAAATTTCCCTTTTTTTGATCCAGCTCCAATAATTCTTTATTTAAATATGTATTCTCACAATTATATACATTTGCCGTTTCTTGTTAAGTGTTGAATGTTGAATAGATATTATGACTGCCCGGTCTTCTTAATAGGTCCTTATAGGTACTTTCTGCATTCTTAAATTGTACTGGATAAAATGCATTGACTTTAAAATAACTCCGTTTCAAAAAATAAAAGTTATTACTTTATTACTTGTAAATTTCGTTCTAAAAAATTATATTTTAGTTGAAATAAAATAAAATTTAATTAAATTTAAATTAATCGGATTAAATCGATTAAATCGGATTTATCTAATTTAATCTACCAAATTAATCTTATCAATTTTATTTGATTAATAAGATTACTAACTTGAATTATTTTTTTATGATAATATAATAAATTAATATTTTAAAAATAGATTTAATTAGAGCATATATATTGTTGTGGCTTTATTAAGGTCAATCGTGAATTTCCTTGTAATTACGGTGTCTTAATTTTCCTTACTGGCCAGGAGGAAATCGAACACTATGGTATGTTACTAGAAAAGTTGCAAGATCAGTTTATTGCTGACAATGATATCGGATTGGATGTTTCCTTACTCTATGCAAATATGAGTTCAGCCGCTCAGTTAAAAGCATTAAGGCTTCCTCGGGAAGGTACCTTGTTACGTTTATACGGTAGTTACACTGCAGTTGTTTTCTAAGGGATGCGTAAGGTAATAGTGGCCACTAATGTTGCGGAGTCTTCTATAACAATACCCAATATCCGGATAGTTATCGATTGTGGATGGGTTAAGCGCAAACAATATAATCATGAAAACGGCGTTGATACATTGAAATTACAAATGATATCACAGGCCGAGGCATGGCAACGAACTGGCCGTGCTGGTCGTGAATCAATTGGCTATTGCTATCGTATGTACCAAGAAGAAATATTTAAATCGTTATCAGAAGAATTACAGCCAGAGTTGTTACGGGCAAATCTTGCTGCGACATATCTACAATTGATCGCAATGGGATTTAAAGATCCTTCTACGTTTCAGTTCATGTCAGCTCCCTCAGATGAATCGACAATTTTTGCAATTAATCAGCTTGAACAGCTCGGTTGTATTATTACTGATGTAGATTCAAAATCACATGTATATCACCTTACCCCATTGGGTCTAAATATTGTATCATTTCCATTGGATCCAAGGTTCGTATCACATCATTTTGATTTTACGTTGTTTTTGAATTGAATACAATTCAATTCAAAAATTGAATTGACTCTTTTTATTGACTTACTTTATTTTTTAATCGATAAAATCTAGTTTTTAATTGCGTGAGTATTGCAATTATAGTTTTATTTTGTTACAAAATATATATTTATGTATATATTTATTCTAAGTGTACATTTATCCTTTTTTATACTTTTTTATAAAAATAAAAAAGTCACAAAAAAATACAGTTTTTTTAAAGAAACGTTATTAGAAACTTTTTATGATAATTTTCTGAAGATGCTAGTAGTTAAAAAAAACGAAACACCTTCGCTCTGATTCAATTCTGAAATAAAGCGAAAAAAGAAGACCATGAAGGAAAAATCAATATATTACAAAAATATTTTTAAACTGATTGAATATTCTGTATGCATTTACATTTTTCCTTTTTAACGCAATGGGAAAAGAAATATTGTTAATTACTTTTTAAATTTCCAGGAACTATCAGGTTTAATTGAACGACCAGAAAAATCATTTTAATATTTCGCTAGTAACTACTAGCATTTTCATCTGCAATTTTCTGATGAAATTGCAGATAAAAATGCTAGTAGTTAGTAGCGAAATATTAAAATGATTTTTCTGGTCGTTCAATTAAACCTGATAGTTCCTGGAAATTTAAAAAGTAATTAACAATATTTTTTTCCCATTGCGTTTTCGGCATGAGTTAAACAAGAAAAAATGTAAATGCATAAAGAATGTTCGATCAGTTTTAAAATATGTCTGTAATATATTGATTTTACTTTCATGGTCTTTTTTTCGGTTTATTTCAGAATTGAATCGGAGCGAAGGTGTTTTGTTTATCTTCCATCGGTTATTTTGATCAGAAGAATTCATTTAATGTATAATTAGTGGTTTTTAAATTTCAAGGAACAATCAGGTATAGTTGAACGACAAGAAAAATCAGCTTTATATTTCGCTAGTAACTACTAGCATTTTCATCTGCAATTTTTTGAAGATGCTAGAAATTACTAGGGAAATATCAAAATGATTTTTCTGGTCGTTCAACTATACCTGGTAGTTCCTGGAAATTAAAAAAGTAATCAATAATATTTATTTTCCCATTGCGTTTTCGGCATGAGTTAAACAAGAAAAAATGTAAATACATAAAGAATGTTCGATCAGTTTTAAAATATGTCTGTAATATATTGATTTTACTTTCATGGTCTTCTTTTTTTCGGTTTATTTCAGAATTGAATCAGAGCGAAGGTGTTTTGTTTATCTTCCATCGGTTATTTTGATCAGAAGAATTCATTTAATGTATAATTAGTGGTTTTTAAATTTCAAGGAACAATCAGGTATAGTTGAACGACAAGAAAAATCAGCTTTATATTTCGCTAGTAACTACTAGCATTTTAATCTTTAATTTTCTGACGATGCTTTTTAATGAAAATCTTTAAATATTTTTAAATTTATTTTCCTCTATTTTGTTATTTTATGCCTTCATTTTAATTGTTTTCTTATGAATACTATAATTGTTTTCCTAATTAAATTTTTTAATTTCCAGGAACTATCAGGTATAGTTGAACGACCAGAAAAATCATTTTGATATTTCCCTAGTAATTTCTAGCATCTTCAAAAAATTGCAGATGAAAATGCTAGTAGTTACTAGCGAAATATCAAGCTGATTTTTCTTGTCGTTTAACTATACCTGATTGTTCCTTGAAATTTAAAAACCACTAATTATACATTAAATGAATTCTTCTGATCAAAATAACTGATGGAAGATAAACGAAACACCATCGCTCTGATTCAATTCTGAAATAAACCGAAAAAAAGAAGACCATGAAAGTAAAATCAATATATTACAGACATATTTCAAAACTGATCAAATATTATTTATGCATTTACATTTTTTCTTGTTTAACTCATGCCGAAAACGCAATGGGAAAAGAAATATTCTTAATTATTTTTTAAATTTCCAGGAACTATCATGTATAGTTGAACGACAAGAAAAATCATTTTGATATTTCCCTAGTAATTACTAGCGTCTTCAAAAAATTGCAGATGAAAATGCTAGTAGTTGCTAGCATTTTATTATTTGCCCTTATATATTGATCGTGTCTGAACCGCGCTCTGGGTCATTGTAAACAGATATAAAGCAATGTATATTCTTATTTTGCAAACGTTTCGGTCCCTTACTAGGTCCATCGTCAGTGTTGTAGTACAATCTACGACAAATATTTACATACAATTACAGTTTGTAGGCATGATTTACGATGACGTGTTACAATTCCGATGTTGGAAGAATTCTGTCGTTTATTGAAAATTAAACTGCAACGTGATTTATAGGTCGTTGAACGGGTGGTCATTGGTATTCAATGATTGATCGGTCATCAACTGACCTATCCAGTATTTTTTATTCATTTCACCGTGGCACTGTGACCGCTACTTGCATGCACGTATGATTTCGTTCCCAAAACTTCTCGTAGTTTTATAAAAAAAGATTTTTCATAGTTATCATTAAACATATACATTGCTTTATCTATTTATATATAAATATTTAAATATTTGAATATTCGATATTTATATATAATTTTTATTTAAACTAAAGATGGTTTTCGTTATTATGGTCTTTATTTTTAATAAAATAAAGACCATAATTTTAATTTAATTTTGAATTATCAGCATTAAAAGATTAGATAGAGCATTGCTGGCATCGGTGATTTTGTTTTAAGATTGGCGAAATGTATCATGACCGCACATGCATTGGGTTGTTTACGTTCTATGATTCGCATCGTCAGTATTTTATCAGTTGAATCTATTCTGCAATTTTCATCCAAAAGAGGTCAATCTAAAAAAGAGTTAGAAAAATTTTCAAACGAGATTGGCGATCATCTCACCTATCTTAAAATCTTTAACTCATTCAGAAAAGCACCGAATCCTAAGGTTTTTATTCAATTGTCTCTAGTCAACTAGATAAATTTCAATTTAGATAAAGTGGTGTAAGCAATATCATCTAAATTATCGAAATCTTCATCAGGCGGTCCAGATTTCAAAGCATTTAAGAAAGATATGTGCTACGAATGGAATGGATTTGTCGAATTCAATCTTTTGCCGTGCATCAATTCTGTAAAGATTTTAATTTTTCTATTGTCGATTGTTAATTTTTTTTATATTTAGGAAATCACTATGCTCAGGTTTTATTCTTCAAACGGCTAAGCATTATCGTGAGAGATTTTATCGAACGGTATGATTTTAATCTTTTTTATCATAAAAGATTAAATTTTCCGAAATATTATTCGTTTAATAATTGAAAAAATATAGTCATTGTTTAAAAATTAAATTATAATTTTATTATTTAAAATTAAATGATAACTAATTAATATTGCTGTATACTAATATTGCTGTTATCAAAACGTTCGCTTAAAATATCCAAGAAAAGTAAACATTTTATATATTAAAAATTATTTAAATTTTAAATTATTTAGCCAAATAGATATATCTTATAACTTCCAAATTACCAGATAAGAATGAGAACAAACGTCTAGCCCTTTGGTATTAGTTAACATTGCTTTTACATATTCAATATCAACCTAATCTATATCAATATCATGAAAAGCAACAAATTATTTTAAAAAATAATATTATAATTTCGTTTATAAAAAAATTAAAATTAATTAAATGTGTAATTAAATATGCAAGTTTGTAATTATACTACTCGATTGAAGTAAAGTTGTATACAGAAAAGTATGAGCATAAGTGGATTAAAAACGTTTTTCAAATTCACATTTTTATCATGCAATTAATTCACTAATTAATTATTAATTAGTGAATTATATTAATAATTCATTAATTTTAATTAGTAATTAAAATTCGAAATTTGCTTTATTAAATTTGCTGTTAAAACGATCAGCATGTCAAATGTTAAACTTTTAAAAGACATTTAAATTTTATCTAATATTTTATGATAAATATTTCTTTTAATAAAATAAAATATTTATTGATGTAATAATGCTGTAATAAAATATATAAATTTATTAAATATTAAAAATAAAAATAATTTAGCTCATTTAGTTGATTTAATTATTTTAAAGCTACTCTATCTCTTTTGGACTCCGCTCATTCCTGGTGGCTGCTTCTCTATCGTGGAATCATCTGCCCATTCATATACGCCAATCAACTTCCCTGCCGTGCTTCAAACGCCAAATCCGATCCCATTTAAATAATCTATCTGCTGACTTTTTCATTTTTTGTTTGTGGTCATGTAAGCTTGCAGCTAGCACGCATTTGCCACGTTAAATAAATTTGTATTATTATATAAAATTACAGTTCAGCTCGCTACGCTCGTGATAAGTTATAAGAAAATATAAGAAAAGTTATAAGTGTTAAAGTTAATTAAACAAAAACAGTTTCCAAGTTAATTACAAAGGCAAAGCGGCGAAAAGATAAAGGAACAATTACACGTCTTACAAACAACCACTGACGACAACCATATACAGTCAAATATGAAAACGGGTAAAAAGTCGAGACATTGCAAGAAAAATGACCCGAAGTACGAAGAGGTACAAGTTGGCTACGACAATGATTGTTGCTTGAACTGGTCGATATTATCAGTGCCGGTTGGTGTCCCAAGCGCCTTCAATGGACGTTTCTTGTGTAGAATATGTGCTACATGCGTCATCGACATCCTACATAGGGAGGTATATTAACTACAAGTACTTGTAAATACAACACGAAATCATCATCTTGTCATGACAACAGTGTTCAAAAATGTTCACAATGAGGAGGTACATACTCTGTCAAAACAAGTCGAGGTTGTCAATGATTCTAACGAGGATATTGGTTCAGATGCACATCGATGCTGACATGTAATGGGCAATACTACATCGTCAGTTACATGAATCACTCCTGTTCGTATCTGGAAGATAGGGAACTTAAAATCTTATACTGTTCGTCACATAGAAAGTAAACGAATGCATACTGTCAATACTCACTCGGACAATAATGTGGACAATAATTTTGTGGACTTGTAAGCGCACAGCTTGTACGCATTTGCCACATTAAATAAATTTGTATTATTAATGCTGCTAATGTAAAATAAACAGTCAGAAAGAATATTTGTTCAATATTTGTAAAATAAAAATAAAGTAAAAGAAAATTTTTATTTTAGAAAAATAAAAATAGTAACAATCAAAAATGTACAAATTATTTAAATGAATTTACTATTTTCTAGAATTCATTAATTGTTTAATTCATTAATTTAGATCAATGGGAATGTATCTGTTCTCATACATCCCAGTTCAGTGCTCTTCCGATCTAAGCCGGATATCATCGTTTTCCGTGAACTAGTTCATTCTAACAAGAGATACGTTAGGTAAGCCTGAGGACAATTAATTATCTTCTACTTTTCTTCTGATTTAGAGTTGTAAGCGCTGTCAGTGCTGATGTCATTAAATCTGTTTGTCCGCCTACTTTGCTTGCAAAATTAAATCGATTCGTTTAATTCCTTTTTAAGAATGCATTCATTGTAAACAGTATTTGTAAAGAAATTTCGCAGTTAAACTTTTCACTTTCTTAAGTAATTAATCTATTTTTACGTGTGGATTAATAATATATTAAAATATCAATTAATTTCATCTTATGGATTTATAAATTTACAAAATCGAACGAATTAGTATTATTCCAAAAATTACAATATTTCGAAGGCTCCTACTATCATTTTCAGGCAAATCACAAACAGTTTATCAAAAAGAAAGGAACAAGCTTGCCATTTATAAAAAAGATAATATAATTATTATTTCGTTCCTGTTAACCACTGGTCCGGGTGTCGGTTCTTGGAGGCAGTGTACGAACCAAACTACAACAGACTTAGCGATTCTGGGCAACATACCACAGTTCTCTTTCAGATACGCAAAGGCGGTTTTCGGCGAGTTTAGAGATTTGTTCTCTTCACCGGTGTCGAGGTATATCTTGAGGTCTCTTTCCAGACAGTCCGGAATGGAAAATACTCCGAGGAAGGCGATCTATAGACATCATCAGATTGTGCCCTAGCCACCTTAGCTGACTTTCTTCGATGTGGAAAAGCAGCGACTTTACTTCGAGTCCATTCCGGATGACCAAATTCCTAACCTTATCTCTAAGATTAAGACATGCCACACCGCGAAGGTACCTCATTTCGGTCGCCTGTATCCGAGATATTATCCTTTCGGTCACAACCCAAAGTTCATGACTATAGGTTAGATAGGGACGAAGATTGCGTGGTAAGCCAAAAGTTTCGCCCAAACACTTAACTCCCGCTTCACCACGACAGACCAATACAAAGAACACATTGCTGCGTTAGCTGCACAAATCCACTTTTCGATCTTCTTGATGTTCCTGCCGTCCTTCGAGAACAATACCATAAGAAAAAACAAATAATACACAAGATTTTCCTGCCAACCACTTGTTCAATTTATCAAACCAACGTTTTACAAAAAAATGAGAGTATTCTCCGATACAGTTGATTATGTTGATTGCAATGTCCCGCTTTTACAGAGATAAAATTATTTGAAATAAACGTATGAATAATAAACAATATGCTTTGTATTAAAATAATGTGCACTAGGTAATCCAATTTCATCGGGGAAAATACGGATTTAGTATTTGGCACGGATGCTATGTTTGGCCGAGAAATAGGAGCCGAAACATGATGACATATCAGTTTTTCCTTGTGGCTTTTATTACTTATTTGAATACATCGTTTATTTTTTGTAAGTTGATTCATAAAATTTTACTTTTATTTTAAATTTTAATTATAAATTCAATCCATAAATAAATGTTAATTAAATATCTTGTATAATTATTTATTATTTATAATTATTTATCTTTATTTATCTATATAGTAAAAAATACGTGTATATAAATAATATATTTTATATAAATTACGTATATGGTCACTCATTTATAAAATAAATGTGTGACCATATGATAGATGATAGATGGAACAACAAAATAGTTAAACATTCAAAATGTTTTATGAATGGCGAAAATGTTATAGTTGTTTAGAATAGAAAAAATGAATTGTTTATTCACAAACTTTATATATAATAATATCATATGGATTAAAACGACTGATGTCTGTATGATAATAAAATCTATGTGATAGCTGTAATTACTCATATATTGGTCAGACAAGACAGGTAATGGAAAAACGTATCGCACAAGATCCACATGAAAGTGAGTTAATATGTTTGAAGCTATATCACATAATATACTTAATTTAGATCATAAAGTTAATTTTGATAAAGCTTCCATTCTATAATATAAAAGGGATTGCATGCTACATGTTTTACATGGCCCTTTTTTATAAAAAGATAATTTTATGCCTAATAATAAAGATGATTTCAATTTAAAAATAACACATTAGTTTTCGTTTAGTTATTAACAATAAGTCAAGTAATTTTATTTTAAATTTAAGCTTTATTGATTGGAATTCCTGATTGTTTGTTTAGCGTTTTATATTTCCTGTACTTAGTTTTATTTTTCTACTAATTTTCATCTATCCATTTAAGTTTTTGTATTTGTTTCATTTTCTTTTTGAAATAATTTTCAAAAATAATATTTATAATATAATATTTTATATAATTTTCTTTTGAAAATTATATAATTATATATTATACCTGGTGACCGAAAAAAATACAAAAATATAGATATTGAAATTTTATTACCCTATATGCTTATCTGTCATGAATAAAAATAAATAAACAATTTTAAAATAAAGTTCCTTATTTAATAAATTTACAGAAACGTAGAAATTAGTGTTTTTTACAATTACTGCCTTCAGGAAAATTATTTTATTAAACACAAAAGAAACAAGTTTGCCATTTATACACTATATGTGGGCTAAAACCTTTTTTGTTTTATAAAACCAACGTTCCTTTTTAATGTGTTATACATAAGGACTATTTTCTGATAAAGGATGATATTATTTCCATTATAAAGCAGATTTCAGTTTTAAAATATTAAATAAGTTTATTATCATATTAGAATTAAATATAAAATATCTTTCTATACAAGGGAGCATTAGTATAGAAATTTTACCTCTTGGATTTCTTATATTCTTAAAAATATTTAATTGCATAGGCAATGCCACTATAATTTTGGAGCTAAAATCATTTACTATAATAATTTATCTTTGAGAGATTGGAATTAAATTATTGAAATTAGTTTAATAAGATGTGATTTTCTAGAATTTGCTATAAATAAATCTTACCACAAAAGTAATATTAAAAGAGTAATTATCGAATTCCCTAAACAAAAATATTTAAGAAATCCTTAGATAAATGAAAAATTGAATTATTTATCTAAAAACTTTACATGTAATAATAAATTATCGAATAATACTACTGATGTCTTTATTTATAATAAAAGGTTGCCCAAATCATAATACTTTAAAGCAAAAACCTAAATTTAATGAATATTCTATAAAATTCCTTGTGATAGTTGAAATGGCTTCAACTATCACAAGGAATAAATTTTCAACTGTGATAGTTAGAAAAACGTATATGCCACAACAGAAATATAACCAAACAGCGAGGTATTATGTTAGAAGCTATTAATTATAACGAACAAGGTACTTTTATTTTAAATTTAAGTATTATTAATTGAATTCTTGATTGTAAATTTGATTTTAAATTTGAATTCCTTATGTTTTTAAATTAAATTTGTTTTGTTTTTCAGTTACAATTTTACAATTTCCTTTATTTAATTGTATTTTCTACTAATTTTCATCTATTCTTTTAAGTTTTTGTATTTTTTTCATTTTCTTTTTTGTTTTTGTTGTACATTGCTAATATACTGACATTTTCTTGTTATGTTATTTTCTTCTTTTCTTTCTATGACATTTTTGTTACATTTTAAATTTGTTTTCTCTGATTATTTTCTTCTTACCAATTTTGAGTATTTTGTATAAATGGCGAGCTTGATGCTTTCGTGTTTGATAAACTGTTTGTAATTTGGCTGAAGATGATAACAGGAGCTGTCTAAATGTTGTAATTTTTGAAATAAAACTAATTTCTTCGTTTCTTTAAATTTATAAAACTATAAAAAAAATTCAATAATAAAATTATTAATTAATTATTATAAAATTATTATGTTGATATTTTCAATTATAAAATTGAAAATTAAATAATTATATATTATACCGGGTGACCAAAAATAACAAAAATATAGATGATAGCAGAAGCTAACGAATTACTGTAAGTTTTGGAACGAAACTAATTTATTCGTTACTTTAAATTTAAAAAATAAAAACTTTCAATTGAAAATTATTTTTACTTTCAATGGAAAATAAATCAAAGAATTTTATTAAATAACTAATCATTTATTTCGATCATTTGCTAAGTAAATAATACATTACACGTTACATTTTATAAAAATGGCGTACATATTGCTTTTAATTCATTTGATAACAAAGTCCAGAACGCGTGTTGTAGCTTTACGTTTCAACAAACAACAGAAAGATTATATTGAATTCATACGATGGTATGCATGGGTTCACAAGCATCGAAACCACTGGCTTAAGTTATGAAATTTTGATTAATGACAGTTCATCGATTTCATACTTTGAATTGATCGACAGAATGCAACTATTATGCGATAATATCATTAATTATTCAAAATAGATAATTTTGTTCCGCTGCTATGGTCGAGGAATTAGGGGCCGAATCCTAATAACATAGCCGTTTTTTTCTGATTACGTCTAATACTTATTCTGATACATCGTATGTTATTTGAGTTAATTCATAAAAAAATAATTCTCATTTTATATAAATATAAATTATATAAAATCTTAACATTAAAATATGTATTATTATTTAATAGAGTGATCGATTATCTATTATATTTATTGTAATATTATAAATATTAGAATATTTAATATAATATTTTATTATTCATGTAATGAAGTGATTGCCAAGGAGAAGAGATAAAGATTTGGTTTGAGAACAGAATATTGAGCTGTACAAATATTGTCTTATAGAGCTGTTTAGGGGTGCTGCACTTTAATCCAGTTGAGCAGCAACCCTCTACTGATGATACTCAACAGTCGAAACAGCATAGAGTCAGTTTATGCTATTTAGTCTTCCCGATCCATTCAATCGAATTAAAATATTTATTATTTTATTATTTATATATAATACATAAAACATAGACTTAGTTGACCTGACTTGATCTAGTTTTAAATTTTAAAAAATGTATCTACGCTTCGTTGTTGGTTCACTTTTCAGCAAAAATATAAAGATTATATATGATTTTATACGCTGATATACACGGGTGGCCTTCTTACCTTATGGAAACGTAGTAGAAATGTGGCTGTTGTTTATGTAATACAAATGTAACAAAACCTTTTTGGACAGTTAAATAACTGTAATAATGACAAGCCAAGTGTCAACGGCAATGATAAGCAGAGGTGCTAAGTTCACAAGTAAAGATAGTATTTTAAACTGTAAAGATTAGAATATAAAATTTTTAATAAAAATCTATTATTTTATCGTTTACATGTAAAATGAAAAGTAAATTTTTGAAAATAGAACACAAAACGATAATACTTACATGCTCAGATAGCCAAGTACGCAATTCTTCAACCTTTTGCTTACTTACTAAATGATTAGTTTGATCATTGTCTGTCTGATTCAATTTAAATTTGGGTCGTTTAATTACATTTCCATGATTTGCACGATTATTTAATTTTCTTTTCGATTTATTAATCATAATTTTACCTGTAAAGTAATAGAAAATTCTAGAATAAATGGAAAATTACAAAATATAATACTTTAAATATAATACTGTAATTTTTATAATAATACCAATTTCTTCTTTTCTGTAAATTTATAAAACTATAATTAATTATTATGATGATAATAGAGTGATCGATTATCTATTATATTTATTATATCAAATATTTTTAATTTGATTTTTCTTCGCTTTTAAATTTAATTTTTTTTTTTACAATTCCACTTAGTTTTATTTTTTATATTAGTTTTAATTTATATTTCGTTTAATTATTTATGTGTAACAAACCAAGTAATTTTTTTTAATTTAAGTTTTATTTATTTGAATTCCTGATTATTTGTTTCTTATTTTAACATTTCTTTTTTGAATATTTTAAATTTGAATTCCTTATGTTTTTAAATTAAATTTGTTTTGTTTTTCAGTTACAATTTTACAATTTCCTTTATTTAATTGTATTTTCTACTAATTTTCATCTATTCTTCTAAGTTTTTGTATGTTTTCATTTTATTTTTTGTTTTTGTTGTACATTTTCCTTAGTAATGATTTTTTTGTTACATTCTAAATTTGTTTTCTTTGATGTTTTTATACTTTGTTACAAATTTTGAGTATTTTGCATAAATGGCGAGCTTGATGCTTTTGTGTTTGATCAAGTATTTTTAATTTTTGTCAAGATGATAGCAGGAGCTGTTAAAATATTGTAAATTTTGGAATAATACTAATTCATTCGATTTTTTAAGTTGATATTTTCAATACTTAAATTTATTTAATAATGTGCCTTACTAATCAAAAAATTGAGTGATTGCAATAATTGGGATTAAAATCCCAATTGAAGACCTTGCTGTGTTACATTTCCTGATTCATTTCTATTTCATTATGAAATTTTAACATGCGCTAATATTAGAATTTGTTGCGTTTTTCTTTTAAAATTCCTGATTGCTTTTTGGCTGAAGTAATTTGGCTGAAGATGATAACAGAAACTGTCGAAATATTGTAAAACTAATTTCTTCATTTCTTAAATTTATAACACTAAAAGTATAAAAAATAGATATTTTCAATTAATAAGTGTCATTTAGCTTCACACCCCATTAGGTTATGGTAAGTTATTCGAATCATTTCGATCATTCTTTATTTGTTTTCTATGAATTCTGCGGATAACGGTAAAAAATTGGTAATTGAAATAACGGTAACTGAAATCTTTCAAAGTTATTTTTTCAATAGATCATATATCTGTTAATATTAATGCAAGTGGATTACAAATGGCTACTCCATCCATCTGGTTCAACATTTAAGATCCAAATGACATGTGACATATTTGTGCACATCGCATTAAAAAATTAGTGCAGTATTCGTTATCAAGAGTCCAATATACAGGACTGTTAGTTACTAAAATATCACTAGCGATATCAATTGTAGCTAATAATGAAATATTTCTAAATAAATTGTTAACATCTGCAGTGGAGATTTTAATGTCTTTAGTTAGATAAGCAAGGGCAATCTTTAATAAAATAAAAATAATTATTTCAAACTTCAGTTTTTTATACCGACGCAATATATATATATTTAAATCTTATAGGAAATATTTGAGTACAAGGTTTTTTGTGTTTGATTAACTGTTTGTAATTTTGCTAAAGGTAATAGCAGAAGCTATTGAAATATTGTAATTTTAGGATATATTGTAATATATTTTAAATATTATAATTACAATATTATAATATTGTAATTTTGTAATATACAAAGTGACTATTTTTATTTTAAATTTTATTCATTTAAATTCTTAGACGCGTAGTTTGAAGATGCTGTTGTGATAAATTAATAAGAATTTGTTGATTTTAATTTATAGACTGCGCGGTAATTACTATCTATTTTGAACACTTATCATCACATTTGGTACAAATTCTTACATTGTTTAATTCAATTTTCCTGAATTAAAGTACAAAAATCGCACTTTTAGTTATGTCAACTAAATATTTTCGCTAAATTTTTAATTTTTCTTAATTAAAATGCTTTAAATGGTGACTTAGTAGTTTCATCTCTGTGCTTCTAGATAGAATATCGTTTAAGGATGCCACCTACAACTCAAAAGCGTCTGTCAAGCAGTTTTCAAAATTCAGATTCATCAAAAAATGGGTATCTTTTCGATATCCAAATAATTTTTACACTTCTAACATAGATCGAGCGAACTAAAACCTCTATCTGCAGACGTATCGAAAAAAGGTAATTGCTTTACTTTAAATAGTTGATAATGATCCATTATTGATAAATAATTATTAAAGCTGGATCAAAGGAAAGACGAAATTATGTTTGATATTTCGCTAACTTCCGTTAGCATCTTCAGAAAATTGTGACTCCGTAGTTTCATAAATGCGACTCCGTGAATTCATAAGAATTTTCTGAATATGCTAACAGGAGTTAGCGAAATATCAAAAATAATTTCCACTTTTCTTTGATCCAGCTCCAATAAGTAATTGCTTTAATTGATTTTGCAAGACAAGAGATATATTATATCATGAAATATCTACAAATTTAATCGACTAACGAAATTTATGAAAATATTTTTTTAATGTTTTAACATTTTGTAAGAATTTTATACTTATTCCCCTTAAATATAAAAGAATATTTAAGGAAAATATTAAATATTTAATAATATTTATAAAATATTATTAAATATTTAAAAATTTATAAATGGATAATAAATTATATACTTTGTATAAGAATAAGATTATAGATAATCAAATTTTATTAGACTGAATACGTCATTAGCCTGTACTTGGTCCCGCTGCTATGTTGGGTCGAGAATAGGGAATGAAATCTGATAACACAGCATTTCCTCCTGATGACCTATATTCCTAATTCGAATACATCTTCTATTGTTTACTAGTCAATTCATAAAAATTGATTTTTTTATAAATTTTAATCTTTAATTTTAACTTTATAAAAATTATATAAAATCTTATCTAATAATTATTTATTATTTATTTTATAGAGATAGGAAAGCTATCATAATTTATAGGAAACAATAGAATCATAGTTAAGACTCATGTAAACAATTACGTAGACTCAGTTACCTGATCTAATATATAAGTGTATATTTATACAATTATATATTGATTCAATATATATATTCGCCTTATTTCATCACGCCGTATTGGTATGCAAATAAATCGTAATGATTATCATCGTGTATAATCAGACTAAATAGTTTGACTTATTATAGTCGAATAAAGTCTTGTTGATTGATTATAATATATAATATTATGCAATATTATACAATATTCTATTATTCCATATTTGCATTGTATATACAAACAAGTATATTCAAGTTCATTGCATATCCTTGAACCGGGAGTAACATGTAGTCACTTGCAATATATTCGGAGAACAGTACGTTGGTCAGACAAATTTGAATCTCGCTAGACGACTTAACGTTTTAATCACCATGCAAATACTGTAAGTGACGGCGCAATTCGTATGTAGTAGACGGCTACACCAGTGACATAAATGGCCGTCACAAGTTGAATTTAGATAATAATATTATATATTGTATACTTGAATTCATGCCTTTCTTCATATTAGTTAATGATGGTGTTATAGACATGATATGAAATTTTTTTCTTTATAATTGCAAGCTTTCAACACATAGTGTTCTTTCCAAGCAAACAGCTAACACAAAAATACCACAATTTATACCAGCGACTACGAAGAACAAATAATTTTTTTGTAAAAAGCACTGACGTCATAGGATAATATAACATATTATATTATAATATTATAATATCATATTATAAATAATTTATTAATTATTGTTAATATTTTTAAAACTTCTCACTTTATAAAAAAGTAAGAAAAGTAAAAAAGTAAAAAAGCTTCCTTTATTAGACGACACTCGCCCCACCTCGCTAAATAATCAACACCGCCGTTCGAGTGCTCTTTCGTCTCCGTCGCTTCGACCACACATCCACATATTTTGCCCAACTCTCCTGGCCCACCAACCACATCCGCATCAAACTCCGCCTTCTTCTCGTTAATTTTCGTCTCATCGCTGTCGGCTCCCCATTGTTCATCAACCTTCCTTTATTAGACGACACTCGCCCCACCTCGCTATCGCTGCGTTCTCGTCATACCCTCTTACTCCACGTTCCTAATTACTCCAACAACTACGGTTTCCGATCCTTCCTCGTCGCCGCCTCACTCGCCTGGAATAAACTCCCTCTCGACGTCCGCCGCGCTCCCTCCTTTATCACATTCAAACACCTCCTCCGTTCACACCTTCTCGACACCTGATTCACAGTCTTGTTTTGTTGTGGCCATGTAAGCGTGCGCTGGCACGCATTTGCCACGTTAAAATAAATCCTTATTTTGAATAATTGTAGCCAAATACTAAACTAGAATTAATCGATTATTCAAATGAATAATTTGAAAAATTAAATAAAATAGTTTTAAAATAAATATATAAAATAAACAATGTTTAATGCAAAATAGAAATAGTTTTAAAATAAATATTTAAAATAAACAATGTTTACCGTAAATTCAAATGTCATCTTTAGGACATAATATCATATTTTTTACTTAATTATTAATATTTAAATTAATAATTATTGATTATTACTAATTTATACTAATTAATCCACAGAATACTTTTTATTTTAAATATTTATTTTAAAACTATTTCTATTTTGCATTAAACATTGTTTATTTTATATATTTATTTTAAAACTATTTTATTTAATTTTTCAAATTATTCATTTGAATAATCGATTAATTCTAGTTTAGTATTTGGCTACAATTATTCAAAATAAGGATTTATTTTAACGTGGCAAATGCGTGCCAGCGCACGCTTACATGACCACAAAAAACAAGACTGTGAATCAGGTGTCGAGAAGGTGTGAACGGAGGAGGTGTTTGAATGTGATAAAGGAGGGAGCGCGGCGGACGTCGAGAGGGAGTTTATTCCAGGCGAGTGAGGCGGCGACGAGGAAGGATCGGAGACCGTAGTTGTTGGAGTAATTAGGAACGTGGAGTAAGAGGGTATGACGAGAACGCAGCGATAGCGAGGTGGGGCGAGTGTCGTCTAAGAAAGGAAGGTTGATGAACGATGGGGAGCCGACAGCGATGAGACGAAAAGTAACGAGAAGAAGGCGGAGTTTGATGCGGATGTGGATGGTGGGCCAGGAGAGTTGGGCAAAATATGTGGATGTGTGGTCGAAGCGACGGAGACGAAAGAGCACTCGAACGGCGGTGTTGATTATTCGTTGTAGGGGTAGGATTATGGATTTTGGAGAATTGGCGAAAAGGCTAAGGCAGTAATCGATTTTAGGAAAAAAAGCGATGAAATAAGAGACATACAAGAACGGAAGTCGATAAGGGGCGGATACGGCGGATGTCACGGAGAATTAAGTTAGACGAGCGGACCTTGTCACGGACGAAGGGTTTAAGGGAAAGGTGATCATCGAAATGGAAGCCTAAGAAAGTGAGATTGTGGACTATGGGGATGATCGATGAGGCAAAAGATACAATGGGAGGAGATATGTTTGGTTTACGGGGAAGGATCCACATTATTTTGGACTTTTCGGGGTTTAGAACGAGATGGAGATTGGAGAGACATTTGTAGATAGAAGAAAGACAGTTGGAGGCAGAAATGCCGATATCGTGTATGCGATGTGCGGGTGCATGAGCATAGATTAGAATGTCATCGGCGTATTGCATGACGTTAAAGGAGTAAGGTTTGATAAATGGAGATAGATCGCCAAGCAAAAGAGAGAAAAGCAGGCGACCTAATACTGAACCTTGTGGGACCCCGCAAAAAATAGGGATGGGAGGGGAGGATGATGAATTAGAACAGACGCGAAAGGAACGGTCGGATAGATATGAGGCGAACCATGCTACAGAGGAGGAAGAAAAGCCGTAATCATAACGAAGGCGAGAAAGGAGGACGGAGTGGTCGACAATGTCGAATGCGGAGGAGAGGTCGGCATTCGTTTTTGGAGAATACGAAAAAGGAGAGGTCGGATTATATAAATATAATCCGACCTCTCATAATATATAATCCAACGTCATATTATATAATACGAAAAAGGAGAGGTATTCACATATAAAATTTTATTAATATCTACAAAAGAAAAGTGCTGATACAATCCTGATATAATTCCGCCTTAAATTGAATTGAACAAAATAAGATCGGTTGATTAATTTTTGTTGCTGAGCTGTTGTTTTGCTGCAAAATCATATATCAATATGAACAATTTATTTCTGTTAATTTATTGAATTTTTAAAGTAGCTGATGTTGCGTTGTGTTAAGCTAAACTGGAAATAAATTGTAACGTAGTCGGACACTTGGTTAGTGAACGATGCTATGCGTGTGGACATTCGTACAAAATTCGCTTTAATTCAAAATGTGGAAAATGCCTATCCGCCGACGATTTCAACCTGAATACAGGTTGGAGCAATGCGGGTCTGAATAAACTTCCTAATCCTGAGTTGCCATTAGAAATATCAAGTTACTCCAATAATGACGATTTCACGAATCTTAAATATCACGGAGACCTAATCTTGCAAAAGACTTTGGATATATCTAAATCTAAAGTAAAATCTGAAACGAGTGATAGAGTCTGTGAACTTGTCAAGGAAGTCGTAACTGCCATAAGTCACATATTTGATGATGGTGATTATGTGTTTGAACTTTAAAATAATTTACAATTTACTTCGACATATATTTGTAATAAAAGTATGTAAATTAAGTTAATAAATTAAGTTATTTTTTACAATGGCAAGTATCCACTACAATTTCATATTATTTCAATGTTAAATAATTTTAGAAATAATCTATTGAACATCCAAATTAATTCAATTGAAATTAATCTGCCAACAGTTGTCTTGAATAGATAACAGTTCATAATCAATTCAGATTTAGAGGGTTGCCATTTTCATGCTAAACCGTATCATTGCGAACTCTGATCAATACATTCAAGCGGGGCGATTTGACTTTATCAATTACGAACCACGTCCTGACGAGGATCATATGCTTAACATCGAGGAAACGAAGACTGTCTGCGTTATAAGCAGCACATCCAGATTAAGGATGTGCTGATCCTGATAATCCATATAAAGGAATCTTTGCATATTACAACGCAGCAGATGCCCATGATAGGCAACAATTTTATCTGAGACTTGAAATTACAATTAGGTTAGCATTTAATAATTCGGTTAGCACGGTTAGCACTTAATTATTCGCTTAAAATTCGCTTTTTATCAACATAAAAGCATTTGGTCTTCCAAGTAGTTGTGCTGTTTTCTTCCGTGAATGAATTATGCGCTGCTTTCTTTAGTGTATATTCGTATTTCATTCGTATATAAAGGACTTTTGTAATTCAAATTAATCCAGTATATGCTTGCGAATAACAAACCGTCGGAAGCTTGCGAATAAAGTAGTTGTAAAATAAATACTCGTGTCTATAACTTTTTTCAGCAAAATGAAACAAGTTAAGTTCCACACGAATGCAATTTTCAACAAGTAATTTATTAATTGCTCTGTGATTAAAACGTTACATTTAACTGATTTTAAGCGAATAATATTCTAATCAAGTCTAGTTTTGCTCAAAATTGATGGCATTGATCGTACTAAAAACATGAAACTACGGTTTTATAAGAGAAGTTGTAATGTTTAACGCCATATTTATATGTCATATGAACTTTTAATATTTTAAGATAGCATCGTTTAGCTTTTATATGGAATTAGATTAAACCCAATGCTAAAGTGTTAAAAAATTCTTTAACTAAAAATGTTAAAGAATGAATCGCATTGTTGGTTAATTATCGATAAATTAGTTTGCAAAATGATCAATAAGTGAAGACAGAAAATGTAGATTTAAAATTATAAAATTATAAAAAAATTATAAAATTGCATAGAAAACAGTAAAGCTAATTATTGTATTAACAAATATAATCATTGAATTTGTTTAGAACTTATAAATTTGTTATCTGGCAAGTAAAATTCGTGTAATTTTATTTAATGGCATTATTACGTAATATTATTTATATTAATAAATTATTGAGAGATTTATTAATATTGTTGTCAATAAAACAACTTAAATTAGATTGCTTTAAACTTACTATTTTAAGGGCATATGCACACATCTTCTGTTTGACGACATTTGTATTGATTAAACAGAACATTTATCGATTAATAAATTAATAATTTATAATAATAAAATAATTAATAATTCATTTGACTTTTAGAGAAATCACAGTGAACATTTTACCAAATGGACACCAAAATTGACTGAGACTTAAAATTATATTTAACTTTATTAATAATTTAATAAATTTATTACTAATTTAACTTTAGCGTTTTAATCAAAAAATCTTCTTTTTCTAATAGTTTTTGATTTAATATTGAAATGTTTTCTTCAATAATATGTTCTAAAATAAATAATTTACAGTTTTTAATATAATGTCATATAAATCTTATATGTTTATTAAATATAGTTTGACTATTATGCTGTATATTATATATGTGTTGCCTAAACCTAGTTTTTAACATTTGATATGTTTTTCCTATATATTGCAATCCACATGTGCATTGTATTAGATACACTACACCTGCGGTATTGAGTTACAATTATTATTAATATTTAATGAAAAACATTTGTTTGTCGTATTACTTACGATACAATTATTATTTATTACATCACAAACTATACAATTTTTTCTGTTACATTTAAAAGATCTAAAATTAAAATCACGAGTACTTATGTATTTTTTCAATCTGGTTGAGTACATGTAACTTTTAAGTCATAATTTTTAACGTTGCTTTTTCGGTGTCGCCACCTAGTTTAGTTGACTCAGACTAAATTTACAACGGGCCATTAAATACGTTGACTCAGTTAGCTGATTTATTATTTTGTTACTCTCGAAAGACATTTTACACACACGAAAACCGTAATAAATTATTTGACGTTTCGGTCAATCTCAGTGACCCTTAGCCAGGGTCAATCTCAGGGACCTTTTCTTGAAAAGGTGGCACATTTATGAAAATGGTCACTGAGATTAGCCGAAACGTCAAATAAATTTTAACTGTTCTCATGAGGGTAAAATGTCTTTTAAAACTAATATATGTTGGCAAAATGTAATTCTATCAAATATACCATGTATTAGAATTAATACAGAATTATTATGGTAATTCAGAATTATTATATATAATATGTTATATTATTTATCTTATAACATTATAAATATTTTAATTAAGAGTTTGTAAATACTTTGGATGCTAATATTTTAGATTTATAAAAGGTAAGAATTTAAAATTAGAGATCACCTAAAGGAACTGCTATGCTATTAAGTTTCAATTCATATTCTTCGGCTCAACATTGCAGAGGGGCAAATTATATATAGTAAATAAGTAATTTGGATATAAAAATTTGTACTAAATAATTGTAAAAAATATTTTGATATATAAAAAAGAAAGAAACTTAATATTAAGTAGTTCTAAAAATACTAAAACGTATTTAAACTTAATTGTAAAAATATAGCATTACTATGCCCATAATTGGGTAAATCCATATAAAATAAAATTTGAATTCGAATATGAGTTAGTACTAAACTGTCTCGTAATTTTATTGTCTTTTAACGTCTATAGTATTAGGTATTTTATATATATTGTGTTAATTGTTTTCTAAGGCAAAAAATACGTAAAATCAATTCGAGGATAAACTTAATAAAATAATAATTAATTATTTTAATAGAAAGAAAACATATTTTTATATTTAAAATATAAAAAATTTCTAATATTTAAAATATTATTTATATTATATATAAATAATAAAATATATTATTTATATTTTATTTAAAAAAGAATAAAAAATATTAAAATATATTTAAAATATAAAATAAAATTGATTTTTATCAATGAAGAGAAAATGTAAAAATACAGAAATAAATCTTATAAATCAAAAATATATAAATTTTTTATTTATTTATGTATAGAAAGTATAAAACTATAGAAATTTATTGTCTATAAAAGATAAATCAATTTACATTTATTTATATACAGAACGTATCAAAATAAAAATGTATAGTTTTTAAATTAAAAATATATGCATAAATTTAATTTTTATGCATAGAAAGTATAAAAACACGAAATTTATATTTTATATTATAAAATATAAGATAAATATGCAATGATATTTTAAATTATATTTTTAAAAATTTTATTCATTTACTAAAAGTTTTTTAAATTAGAAATCTTAGAAACTTAATATTAAGTTCTAAAAATACTAAAACGTATTTAAACTTATTTGCAAAAATATAGCATTACTATGCCCATTATTGGGTAAATCCATATAAATAAAATTTGAATTCAAATATGAGATGGCACTGCTTTTTGTTCCGACTAAATTCATCTACCCTCAGTTTATCTTTGCGGAACATTCTCGCCATTCTGGAATATTTGATAACAATACGTCGATGGAAAATTACTTCTAATAATTATGAAGACAATATCCTTGTAAATGCCATTATAAAATGCAAATGACAAAGACGCAGTAAAATTCTAGTAACATTTTATAGATAAAATCACATGACATTTTATACTTCAATATCATATTTATCAAAGACGAAATAACACAAGTGCCATATTAATGTCTTCATTGTGAGAGTGTGCAAAACAATAAAACAGCTTGTCCATTCTGCGGCCACAATTTACGGCAATAAAATTAAGATCTCAAGAATTCCCTAAAAGCTGTAAGCAGTTTCTATTTTAGTTAGTTCATCAAATAATTTTGATGAATTAATATCTGATATGACGTAACATATATATGACGTAAATATCAGATATTATACGTAAATATCACATATCTGATATGACGTAAATATCAGATTTTATAGAATTTGAATTTGTTCATAACTGTGTAAAAACTAAATCTAAACTATATAAATATATGAAATATATGTTTCGATACATTGATGATATATGTGTATTTAATTCTAATAATTTTTATTCAATTAGTGAGCACATTTATCCAGAAAGCGTTATTCTTAATAAAAACAATATCAATGATCACGAAGGTGTATATTTAGATATGAACATTAAATTAACATCAATTTTAAGTACGATTAATTTATATCGAAAAGATGATATATTTAAATTTACAAAAAACATATTTTTGCATGAGCATTCATGCATACCATATAATATAAAATATAATACATTAAATAATGACATTTTAAGATTACAAGTGCGAGCAAAATGAATGACTTTATGTCTTTGTAGTGTAGACGTTCAATTGCATGCAGTGTTGTGTAAGCGACGCCAGAACTGATCAACCATTGCCAATTTGTAAGGCAGTACTTATGCGTTGCATTAGAAAGGAGCCAGCCCTCTGGTCGTATACAAATCGGCTAAGCTTTTTTGCTGAGCAAACGGAAGAAGTAAGATGCTACAAATTTATTTTTTAATAAAAAATATTAAAAATATTAATTTTATTAATTATTTTATTTTTTATTGCTGAACATGGAAGATTCGGCTATTCAATGGAATGTTACATACAAGAATTCTGATAAACATAATTTTATCTTGACATAAACATTTTGACGGCAAATGCTTGAGGAGACAGACGTACATAGGAAAGATAGCATACTCTAGGGATTTACCGTTTGATCCACTGACAAACCTACTATATATAAAATCCAGGAGTCTGTTGCATTGTACTATAGAGCTATGAAAATTTGTTCTACGGACAATAGAATACGTATTAGGTACTGTGAAATATCTACTATGCTATTAAAAAGACAGTATCCTCTGCGAGCTATCAAGCAATCCTTTTTATCAAGGCCAAAAGAATTAGAGTGAAGAACAAAGTCAAAGAAATCCAAAATAAAGACATCCACAACAATTTCTTTACTACCACTTATATTTCGGAAGAGTATAATAATAGATTGATCGATTCACTGAAGAGTGATGGGCAACGAAATATAATTTAACACAAAAAACGACCTTCTCTAACCTCTTTTTTCAAAACGAAACCAACATATTCGAAAAACGAAGTATTGTATGCATCCCTTGTAAAGATTGCAACAAAGTCTACATCGGTCAAACCAAACAAGAACTATTAAAGATACCTGAACAACACAATGGTAATCTTAACATAGGCGACGTTTCTTCAGCAATATTCAATCATTGGTTATACACCTCACATACGATTGATTTTGGCAAGACAACTGTTCTTGAATATGAGCCAGATATAAGTCGTCGTTTGATACAGAAGGCGGTGCACATTGAAAATGCATCAACCATGCAAGGCAATAAAAGCAATTAAAATTACCGCCGGACAAGAGTTTGGTTGAACAACGTATCAGTTAAATTCTTCCGTTTTTATGTTTTATCTACAATGTCATCATTTATCGAAGACTAGTGTTTTCTGAAGAGGCCAATCGCATTAGCGAAAATTCAAAAATAATACTGTTTCTAATTTTTGCAAGATAACGAGCCAACTAATGATTACATTCTCTTCGGGCGCAATTTTAAAAGATAATATATAATATAAGAATATTAAATAATATTAAAGAGTAAGATTTAAAGACAGAAACTTTTTCTTATTTTTCTCGGATAAAGATCCAACTAATGATAACATTTTCTCCGAACGCAATTTTATAACTGTAACGCCTATCTAACAAAAATTAAACCATCAAGTAAATATAAATATAAGGACAAAATTGAATTATTAAAATCTTTAAATACTTTAAATCTTTAAATATTTTAATCTATATTTAGACAAATAAAAGGTGTTCCAATGGGTGGTAATAGTAGCCCAATTATAGCTTACTTGTTTTTAAGCCTAATAGAATATGAATTTGTTCATAACTGTGTAAAAAAATATTACCATATAAATATATGAAATATATGTTTCGATATATTGATGATATATGTGCATTTAATACTAACAATTTTTAAACAATAAGCGAACAAATTTACCCAGAAAGGCAATTAAAACAATTAATACATTTTTGTTTTTAATGATCAGATAACTGAGTAAAAATAGATAAAAAGAAAAGATAAATGTTTAATAAATATAAGATGTTATACAATTTATATAAAAAATGATTTATATAATTTATATAATTTTATATAAAAAATATGTTTTGATATATTTATTATATACGTGTATTTAACTCTAACAAATTTTATTCAATAAACAAACAAATTTATCCAGGTAGCCTCATTCTTAATAAAACCAATATTAATGATAAAGAAAGTATATATTTTGATATGAGCATTAAATTAAAATCAATTAAAACTACTTTTTATTTATATCGTAAAGATTATATATTTAAATTTACAAGAAACATATTTTTGAACATCCACGCATACTATATAAGCAGTCATACCATATTAAGCAGAACACCTTCATTTATGATGGTACCACACAACTTTGAAAATTTGAAAGATTTGTAACCAAAAAAATACGCTGAATTGACAGACGAGTGAGTATCGAAAAACTCCGATTTCAAAAGTCCGTATTTTCTCGTAAATGCGAATATAAAAATTGCAAGAACTGCTTTCTCAGCTGTAAATAAAAAATGAATTAATATAGAATATTAATTAATATTGTTTATAACCAACCGGATATTGAGACAAAATTGTTGGTTTTCCTTAAAACTCACTTCTCTGTTTGATCATATGCACACCCAGCCGGAAATGTTTATTAATGAATAATATACTATATATTTTACTAATATATTCTGTTTCAGAATAAGGTACACTAGATAATCAAACGTCATCAGAGGAAATACATGTATTTGTATTTATAATTTATATATAAATATTAATATTTATATATTTTTTACTTAATTTTCAATTTAGGATGATTTGAATATCTTTCCACTGAGTATTTAAGTAAACAGTATTTTCTAAGTATTTTTTAACTAAACAGGATTTTCTAAGTATTTTTTTAACTAACAGTATTTTTTAGTATTTAACTAAACATTTTACAATGTGTAAAATGTTTACACTTTTAGAAGTTTACATTGTGTAAACCAATTAAACATTAAAATAATATTAGAAAACATATAAATAATATAGAAATTTATAAACGTTAATAAATAATATCAAGCAAAAATTCTAAATAATAAATATAATTTTTATATTATATTACAAATATAAAATAAATATTTATTTATTCATTAAAAATAATTAAAAGTAATTAAAAAATATTGAAAATTTTTAAAATATAAATAATTTATTAAATTATTAATAAAATGAATAAACATTCATTTATTCATATAAGTCTTAAAAATATAAATAAAATATAACATCAATTAAACTATCTCTGATGTTTAACGTTTTTATTTAAAGTTAAACAATTTCACTATTGTATATTTTTAGAATCGACAATTTAAGGAAATGTTGAATTAATTCATTTTAATTTATATAATAATATTTAGCGAAGAGGAAGTACCTTATGTTCTTTTAAATATAACTCATCTTCCACTAAATTGCTGTATTCAAAACAAAATCCTACTGTCACAGTTCTTACGAAAGACGGACTAATGTTACAGTTGAAAAATAGGTCATGTAACATATTAGTTTACCGCCAAGTCGTCTGTAAAATTGAATTATTCGAAAAATATGCTCGATACATTGTAATGTTATTCAACACGCTTATCAAATTTATGTAAAAGCATAATTTTCACGCAGAACAGTCTCTTATAAGCACAAATATCCTTTAAATGAAAATAGTGAACTATTTACTATAAGTGTAATAATCACCTCTTATTTTCGAATTTAAATAACGATTCGAGTTGGTCGTCGTTGCTGGGATCTCATGAATTGTAAGTGCGTATTAATCTGCTCTTATAGATTTTAATGAAAAATACTCTGTACATCTTCATAACGAAGATGTACAACTTTTTAGTAGCAACTTTATAAACTGGTCTAAAAATTAGCTCTTTTTTAATTTATCAGCTATTCCTTCATAAAATAATCCTTATTACATAAATTAAAAATAAAATGAAATTAACAAACAATTACAAAAGGAAAGATCAAATTAATAAAGATATGTATACAGAACTTACTAAAATAAAGGATAACTATATAATAACAACTATTGACTGTTGAGTTTTGAAACAATTATTACAAGTCACTGTTCTATAATGAATAAAAAGGGTATAAATGTTGAATTAGATAATAAAACTATACCTATATTATATTGGAATCCAAAAATACATAAAAATCCAATAAAACCTAGGTTCATATGTAGTGCGTTTAAATGTACATTAAAACCACTTTCTGTCTATATGAATAAAATACTTAAAGTAATTGAAGCACACTTTAAAAAATATTGCAGGGTAATCGAAATTAATACTGGTATAAAACACTATTTCAGTATTAATTCTTCAAAAGAATTATTATGATAAACTGATGAAAGAAGTTAATTATGATGATTTAAATGTAAACGCACAATAACTATAACGTCTATATATTAAGCCATCAAGAAATATAAAAATATGGATAAAATTGAATTAATAGAACCCTTTAATATTTTGATAAATCAAAATTATTTAAAGGTAGGGACATCTATATTTAGACAAATAAAAAATGTTCCAATGGGAAGTAATAGTAGCACAATTATAGCTGAATTATTTTTAAGCTTTATAGAATATGAATTTGTTTGTAGCTGTTTAAAAAATAAATGAAATATATCTTTCGATAAATCAAAATTATTGAAAAGTAGGGACATTTATATTTAGGCAAATAAAAGGTGTTCCAATGGGAAAAACCTTTTTATTAATTAAAATAACCTTTATAATTTTTAAGTGTAACAAATCCCAATGAACTATCAGCTTTGTATCGATTAACTGTTTACTTTCACGCAATCGATATTTATTCTATTTCATATGATAATTGTTTTCATTTTATATTTTACTCGAGTTAAACATATATAAAATCATATTTCTTAATGTCCCTTGAGAATTTGCTTTTAGATAATTTATGTAAGGTACATTTTAGTCATACCAATTAGTATGACTAATTGGTATGACTAATCATATCAATTATTATATCAATAATTATTTTATTTTAATACGATCTGAAATAACTTAGGCCCTACGTGTAATATGGTCCGACCTTTGAGGTATCAACTTTAAGCAATAAGATGCGTGTAAATGGCGCTTCATCAAAGTACTATCAAAAAAGTTTAGGCTTATCAACCAAAATCCATTCAAAGCCTATTGCAGCAATCACATTGATTAAACCCCCATTAGTAGACTATCGACAACATTTTTATCTCCATAAAACATCCGCGTTCAAACAACACCCTGAACTATTTACTAATGAGCTGTTTCCAATCGATCCTAAAATATCCTCAGCCTTAAATGTCTTGAAATTACTATGACATAAACAACACGAAAACATAAAGAAATACCATCTATTGTCCAAATACCACAAAGCAAATACTACTTATTGCGCGCATAAACACGGATTTTACGATAATCTTTGCATGATTCGTATCCCATGCCACGACCGTTCGAATTTTTTCGCGCTGAAAATTTTGTCACAGTCAGTGTTCACCCACATCTCATCTTACATCGCACTCTCCTTTCCTAATTGTCACTCAAGCAAAGCGATTCGCTAACTACCACTATTACCAAGACAATTACCCAAACCAATTAATCTTAATGCAATTGTTAAGCCAGGCAGTCGAGCAAGTGACTGGTAATTCAAAACAGCAAATGACTTTTGATTTAAATGTTTTCTTGCCATATTTTATTATTTGTCTATATAAACATTTTTGTTTTCCGTATCATGCCTTAAGGCCACAGTGGCATAATAAAAGGTCAGTACCGTACCTCGTGCTTGGGCAGCGATGGGTTGAAGGAATTTGACTGAAAAATGTGTAAAGGCCTATTTGAAGGAACCTATGTGTAAATGCTTATTGAGGCAATAATAAATGGCGTGTGAGAAAATATATAATATTATTATTTATATAATAATATTATTATATATAATGATACAACATTTACTTAATAAACAATATTTGTTCATTTTCCCACTGATCCGATTGGAGGCAGTCCGAAGCACGGACTGCCTTCACAATTCCACATTATAATTACATATGGCATTGGAAGTCATGAAGGTTTCTCCTTCACAATTCCACATTATAATTACACATGGCATTGGAAGTCATGAAGGTTTCTGATGCTTGTTTTCAATGCGAATGTCACGTTATGTGACCTTTTCGCTGATCTCCTCTCACACTTTTAATGTCCTACATCCCATCACTCATTCTTGGCGAATTCAACATCCGTCTCGACCGCCTCTCTTTCACCGAGTCAATCCAGTTCATCAACATTCTATCCAACTATAACTACAAACCCATCTCCACTCCTCCACACATATCCTTAGTGGGGCACTCATCATCGCTGTCCCCGATCATTTTGCTGCCTACACCTCACTGTCCATTTCGATCCTGGTCTATCCGATCACTTTCTCGTCACCCTTAATCTCACTCACAACCACACCCCTCCTCACTTACCTACAATCCTACAGCGCCCTCAGACAAATCTTGACCTCTCCCTTCTCCACTCTGCCTTACTCAAATCGTCTCTATCCTATCCAACAAAAACATATTTATCTCCCCACTATATCGCCTTTCTCTTCGACTCTGAACTCACATCCATTCTCGATCTTCTCTTGCCCTTCAAGTCTCACCCACACCGTCGCTTGCACCGTGCCCCATTGTTTGACATCCAATGCCTACTCTCAAAGCGTCAACTCCGTCATGCTTTTCGAGTCTATCACCGCTCTCTCAGACGTGATTTCCGCTCGATCACCCCGTCTTTCCGTGATTCCTATCTTGCTCATCGATGATCTCATCGCAACCTACTACGTATCAAATGCAACTCCTTCTGGTAGCAAAACATCCTCACTTCATTCAAATCTAAGACTCTCTGGCATAATTTTAACTCAATCCTTGCTCGCTCCTCTTCGAGTGCAACATCAATGCCCATGATTATTCGTCATTTATCCAGCCCAAAATATCCAAGTTGCTCTCTCACACCCCGGTCTCCATCCTATCCCACTCTGCCTCGCCTAGACTTATCCTTCCGGAACTCTTTCATATTCTCCCCCTCTCACCTGCCGAAGTCTCATCTGACCTAATGTTCTTTCACAACAAAACCTCACCTGCCGATCCCCAGCCTACCCTTATACTTAAATTCATATGCTAATCAATATCCTGTTTCCTCACTACCTTTTTAACTCGCCCATCCGCAGTTGTATATTTCATTCACACTGGAAATCCGCCATCGTTCGTCCCCGTCTTAAGAAACAATCGCGGAACCACTCACATCCTTCGAGCTATCGCCCCATTTCACTCCTCTCTACTCTTTCCAAGCTCGTAGAGCGCCTTATCTTAATACAGATCAACGTTTATTTCTCTTCATCAAATCTGTACCCTCCTTTCCAATCCGCTTTCCCCTCTAATATCTCAACGGAAATCGCCTGAATGAAAGTTTACGACGACCTACTCATTTCTTGTGACAGGGCTCTATATAGTGTTCTCATCTTCTTCTCGACCTCTCATCCGCCTTCGATATCGTCAGCCACTCTATCCTCTCTTCTCCTTTATCCTTATGATTACGGGTTTTCCTCCTTATCCGTAGCATAGCTTACCTCATATTTACCCAAACGTCGTTTTCGCATCTGTTCAAATTCATCATCCTCTCATCCCATCCCTGCTTTCTGTGGTGTCCTACAAGGTTCAGTCTTAGGTACCCTGCTTCCATCTCTTTTACTTGGTGATGTATCTCCGTTTATCAAATCTTACTCCTATAACTTCATGTAATACTCCGATGAGATCATCATATATGCCCATGCACCCGTCCATCGCATACACGATATCGCAATTTCTGCCTCCAACTGTCTTTCTTCTATCTACAAAAGTGTTTCCTATCTAAGTCTCGTTCTAAACCCCGAAAAGTCCAAAATAATTTGGATCCTCCCCGTAAACCAAACATATCTCCTCCCACTGTATATTTTGCCTCATCGATCATCCCCATAGTCCACAATCTCACTTTCTTAGTCTTCCATTTCGATGATCATCTTTCCCTTAAACCCTTCGTCCGTTAAAAGGTCTGCTCGATTACTTGATTCTCCGTGACATCCGCCATTTTATCGACTTCCGTTCATGTATGTCTTTTCTTTCATTGCTTTTTTCCCTAAAATCGATTACTGCCTCAGACTTTTCGCCAATTCTCCAAAATTTATAATCCTACCCCTACAACGCATCACCAACTCCGTCGTTCGAATGCTCCTACGTCTCCGTCGCTTTGACCACACATCCACATATCTTGCCCAACTCTCCTGGCCCACCATCCACATCCGCATCCAATTCCTCCTTCTTCTCGTCACTTTTCTTATCATCGCTGTCGGATCCTCATCGTTAATCAACCTAATGTTCTTAGACGACACTCGTCCCACCTCGCTATCGCTGCGTTCACATCATACCCTCCTACTCCACGTTCCCAATTAATCCAACAACTACGGTCTCCGATCCTTCCTCGTCGCCGCCCCACTAGCATGGAATCAGCTCCCATTCGACGTCCGTAATATCACTATCACTATCGGAACCTACGAAAATTAGTTTAAGATTCATATTATTATTTGTTGAATATTCAAAAAAATGTAGAATATTGAACAAAATTATACAAACATTCGATAAATATCCGAGATAAATATAATTAATCAATAATTTATTAATTATTGTTAATATTTTTAAAACTTCTCACTTTATAAAAAAGTAAGAAATTTCTTGCTTAAAAATTTCTTACTTTATAAAAAGTAATAATTTAGTATTCTGTGGATTAATTAGTATAAATTAGTAATAATCAATAATTATTAATTTAAATATTAATAATTAAGTAAAAAATATGATATTATGTCCTAAAGATGACATTTGAATTTACGATAAACATTGTTTATTTTAAATATTTATTTTAAAACTATTTCTATTTTGCATTAAACATTGTTTATTTTATATATTTATTTTAAAACTATTTTATTTTATTTTTCAAATTATTCATTTGAATAATCGATTAATTCTAGTTTAGTATTTGGCTACAATTATTCAAAATAAGGATTTATTTTAACGTGGCAAATGCGTGCCAGCGCACGCTTACATGGCCACAACAAAACAAGACTGTGAATCAGGTGTCGAGAAGGTGTGAACGGAGGAGGTGTTTGAATGTGATAAAGGAGGGAGCGCGGCGGACGTCGAGAGGGAGTTTATTCCAGGCGAGTGAGGCGGCGACGAGGAAGGATCGGAAACCGTAGTTGTTGGAGTAATTAGGAACGTGGAGTAAGAGGGTATGACGAGAACGCAGCGATAGCGAGGTGGGGCGAGTGTCGTCTAATAAAGGAAGGTTGATGAACGATGGGGAGTCGACAGCGATGAGACGAAAAGTAACGAGAAGAAGGCGGAGTTTGATGAGGATGTGGTTAGTGGGCAAGGAGATATGGGCAAAATATGTGGATGTGTGGTCGATGCGACGGAGACGAAAGAGCACTCGAACGGCGGTGTTGATTATTCGTTGTAGGGGTAGGATTATGGATTTTGGAGAATTGGCGAAAAGGCTAAGGCAGTAATCGATTTTAGGAAAAATAAGCGATGAAATAAGAGACATACAAGAACGGAAGTCGATAAGAGGGCGGATACGGCGGATGTCACGGAGAATTAAGTTAGACGAGCGGACCTTGTCACGGACGAAGGGTTTAAGGGAAAGGTGATCATCGAAATGGAAGCCTAAGAACATGAGATTGTTGACTATAGGGATGATCGATGAGGCAAAAGATACAATGGGAGGAGATATGTTTAGTTTACGGGGAAGGATCCACATTATTTTGGACTTTTCCGGGTTTAGAACGAGATGGAGATTGGAGAGACATTTGTAGATAGAAGAAAGACAGTTGGAGGCAGAAATGCCGATATCGTGTATGCGATGTGCGGGTGCATGAGCATAGATTAGAATGTCATCGGCGTATTGCATGACGTTAAAGGAGTAAGGTTTGATAAATGGAGAGAGATCGCCAAGCAAAAGAGAGAAAAGCAGGCGACCTAATACTGAACCTTGTGGGACCCCGCAAAAAATAGGGATTGGAGGGGAGGATGATGAATTAGAACAGACGCGAAAGGAACGGTCGGATAGATATGAGGCGAACCATGCTACAGAGGAGGAAGAAAAGCCGTAATCATAACGAAGGCGAGAAAGGAGGACGGAGTGGTCGACAATGTCGAATGCGGAGGAGAGGTCGGCATTCGTTTTTGGAGAATACGAAAAAGGAGAGGTCGGATTATATAAATATAATCCGACCTCTCATAATATATAATCCAACGTCATATTATATAATACGAAAAAGGAGAGGTATTCACATATAAAATTTTATTAATATCTACAAAAGAAAAGTGCTGATACAATCCTGATATAATTCCGCCTTAAATTGAATTGAACAAAATAAGATCGGTTGATTAATTTTTGTTGCTGAGCTGTTGTTTTGCTGCAAAATCATATATCAATATGAACAATTTATTTCTGTTAATTTATTGAATTTTTAAAGTAGCTGATGTTGCGTTGTGTTAAGCTAAACTGGAAATAAATTGTAACGTAGTCGGACACTTGGTTAGTGAACGATGCTATGCGTGTGGACATTCGTACAAAATTCGCTTTAATTCAAAATGTGGAAAATGCCTATCCGCCGACGATTTCAACCTGAATACAGGTTGGAGCAATGCGGGTCTGAATAAACTTCCTAATCCTGAGTTGCCATTAGAAATATCAAGTTACTCCAATAATGACAATTTCACGAATCTTAAATATCACGGAGACCTAATCTTGCAAAAGACTTTGGATATATCTAAATCTAAAGTAAAATCTGAAACGAGTGATAGAGTCTGTGAACTTGTCAAGGAAGTCGTAACTGCCATAAGTCACATATTTGATGATGGTGATTATGTGTTTGAACTTTAAAATAATTTACAATTTACTTCGACATATATTTGTAATAAAAGTATGTAAATTAAGTTAATAAATTAAGTTATTTTTTACAATGGCAAGTATCCACTACAATTTCATATTATTTCAATGTTAAATAATTTTAGAAATAATCTATTGAACATCCAAATTAATTCAATTGAAATTAATCTGCCAACAGTTGTCTTGAATAGATAACAGTTCATAATCAATTCAGATTTAGAGGGTTGCCATTTTCATGCTAAACCGTATCATTGCGAACTCTGATCAATACATTCAAGCGGGGCGATTTGACTTTATCAATTACGAACCACGTCCTGACGAGGATCATATGCTTAACATCGAGGAAACGAAGACTGTCTGCGTTATAAGCAGCACATCCAGATTAAGGATGTGCTGATCCTGATAATCCATATAAAGGAATCTTTGCATATTACAACGCAGCAGATGCCCATGATAGGCAACAATTTTATCTGAGACTTGAAATTACAATTAGGTTAGCATTTAATAATTCGGTTAGCACGGTTAGCACTTAATTATTCGCTTAAAATTCGCTTTTTATCAACATAAAAGCATTTGGTCTTCCAAGTAGTTGTGCTGTTTTCTTCCGTGAATGAATTATGCGCTGCTTTCTTTAGTGTATATTCGTATTTCATTCGTATATAAAGGACTTTTGTAATTCAAATTAATCCAGTATATGCTTGCGAATAACAAACCGTCGGAAGCTTGCGAATAAAGTAGTTGTAAAATAAATACTCGTGTCTATAACTTTTTTCAGCAAAATGAAACAAGTTAAGTTCCACACGAATGCAATTTTCAACAAGTAATTTATTAATTGCTCTGTGATTAAAACGTTACATTTAACTGATTTTAAGCGAATAATATTCTAATCAAGTCTAGTTTTGCTCAAAATTGATGGCATTGATCGTACTAAAAACATGAAACTACGGTTTTATAAGAGAAGTTGTAATGTTTAACGCCATATTTATATGTCATATGAACTTTTAATATTTTAAGATAGCATCGTTTAGCTTTTATATGGAATTAGATTAAACCCAATGCTAAAGTGTTAAAAAATTCTTTAACTAAAAATGTTAAAGAATGAATCGCATTGTTGGTTAATTATCGATAAATTAGTTTGCAAAATGATCAATAAGTGAAGACAGAAAATGTAGATTTAAAATTATAAAATTATAAAAAAATTATAAAATTGCATAGAAAACAGTAAAGCTAATTATTGTATTAACAAATATAATCATTGAATTTGTTTAGAACTTATAAATTTGTTATCTGGCAAGTAAAATTCGTGTAATTTTATTTAATGGCATTATTACGTAATATTATTTATATTAATAAATTATTGAGAGATTTATTAATATTGTTGTCAATAAAACAACTTAAATTAGATTGCTTTAAACTTACTATTTTAAGGGCATATGCACACATCTTCTGTTTGACGACATTTGTATTGATTAAACAGAACATTTATCGATTAATAAATTAATAATTTATAATAATAAAATAATTAATAATTCATTTGACTTTTAGAGAAATCACAGTGAACATTTTACCAAATGGACACCAAAATTGACTGAGACTTAAAATTATATTTAACTTTATTAATAATTTAATAAATTTATTACTAATTTAACTTTAGCGTTTTAATCAAAAAATCTTCTTTTTCTAATAGTTTTTGATTTAATATTGAAATGTTTTCTTCAATAATATGTTCTAAAATAAATAATTTACAGTTTTTAATATAATGTCATATAAATCTTATATGTTTATTAAATATAGTTTGACTATTATGCTGTATATTATATATGTGTTGCCTAAACCTAGTTTTTAACATTTGATATGTTTTTCCTATATATTGCAATCCACATGTGCATTGTATTAGATACACTACACCTGCGGTATTGAGTTACAATTATTATTAATATTTAATGAAAAACATTTGTTTGTCGTATTACTTACGATACAATTATTATTTATTACATCACAAACTATACAATTTTTTCTGTTACATTTAAAAGATCTAAAATTAAAATCACGAGTACTTATGTATTTTTTCAATCTGGTTGAGTACATGTAACTTTTAAGTCATAATTTTTAACGTTGCTTTTTCGGTGTCGCCACCTAGTTTAGTTGACTCAGACTAAATTTACAACGGGCCATTAAATACGTTGACTCAGTTAGCTGATTGTATTATTTTGTTACTCTCGAAAGACATTTTACACACACGAAAACCGTAATAAATTATTTGACGTTTCGGTCAATCTCAGTGACCCTTAGCCAGGGTCAATCTCAGGGACCTTTTCTTGAAAAGGTGGCACATTTATGAAAATGGTCACTGAGATTAGCCGAAACGTCAAATAAATTTTAACTGTTCTCATGAGGGTAAAATGTCTTTTAAAACTAATATATGTTGGCATACAAATGTAATTCTATCAAATATACCATGTATTAGAATTAATACAGAATTATTATGGTAATTCAGAATTATTATATATAATATGTTATATTATTTATCTTATAACATTATAAATATTTTAATTAAGAGTTTGTAAATACTTTGGATGCTAATATTTTAGATTTATAAAAGGTAAGAATTTAAAATTAGAGATCACCTAAAGGAACTGCTATGCTATTAAGTTTCAATTCATATTCTTCGGCTCAACATTGCAGAGGGGCAAATTATATATAGTAAATAAGTAATTTGGATATAAAAATTTGTACTAAATAATTGTAAAAAATATTTTGATATATAAAAAAGAAAGAAACTTAATATTAAGTAGTTCTAAAAATACTAAAACGTATTTAAACTTAATTGTAAAAATATAGCATTACTATGCCCATAATTGGGTAAATCCATATAAAATAAAATTTGAATTCGAATATGAGTTAGTACTAAACTGTCTCGTAATTTTATTGTCTTTTAACGTCTATAGTATTAGGTATTTTATATATATTGTGTTAATTGTTTTCTAAGGCAAAAAATACGTAAAATCAATTCGAGGATAAACTTAATAAAATAATAATTAATTATTTTAATAGAAAGAAAACATATTTTTATATTTAAAATATAAAAAATTTCTAATATTTAAAATATTATTTATATTATATATAAATAATAAAATATATTATTTATATTTTATTTAAAAAAGAATAAAAAATATTAAAATATATTTAAAATATAAAATAAAATAGATTATTATCAATGAAGAGAAAATGTAAAATACAGAAATAAATCTTATAAATCAAAAATATATAAATTTTTTATTTATTTATGTATAGAAAGGATAAAACTATAGAAATTTATTGTCTATAAAAGATAAATCAATTTACATTTATTTATATACAGAACGTATCAAAATAAAAATGTATAGTTTTTAAATTAAAAATATATGCATAAATTTAATTTTTATGCATAGAAAGTATAAAAACACGAAATTTATATTTTATATTATAAAATATAAGATAAATATGCAATGATATTTTAAATTATATTTTTAAAAATTTTATTCATTTACTAAAAGTTTTTTAAATTAGAAATCTTAGAAACTTAATATTAAGTTCTAAAAATACTAAAACGTATTTAAACTTATTTGCAAAAATATAGCATTACTATGCCCATTATTGGGTAAATCCATATAAATAAAATTTGAATTCAAATATGAGATGGCACTGCTTTTTGTTCCGACTAAATTCATCTACCCTCAGTTTATCTTTGCGGAACATTCTCGCCATTCTGGAATATTTGATAACAATACGTCGATGGAAAATTACTTCTAATAATTATGAAGACAATATCCTTGTAAATGCCATTATAAAATGCAAATGACAAAGACGCAGTAAAATTCTAGTAACATTTTATAGATAAAATCACATGACATTTTATACTTCAATATCATATTTATCAAAGACGAAATAACACAAGTGCCATATTAATGTCTTCATTGTGAGAGTGTGCAAAACAATAAAACAGCTTGTCCATTCTGCGGCCACAATTTACGGCAATAAAATTAAGATCTCAAGAATTCCCTAAAAGCTGTAAGCAGTTTCTATTTTAGTTAGTTCATCAAATAATTTTGATGAATTAATATCTGATATGACGTAACATATATATGACGTAAATATCAGATATTATACGTAAATATCACATATCTGATATGACGTAAATATCAGATTTTATAGAATTTGAATTTGTTCATAACTGTGTAAAAACTAAATCTAAACTATATAAATATATGAAATATATGTTTCGATACATTGATGATATATGTGTATTTAATTCTAATAATTTTTATTCAATTAGTGAGCACATTTATCCAGAAAGCATTATTCTTAATAAAAACAATATTAATGATCAAGAAGGTGTATATTTAGATATGAACATTAAATTAACATCAATTTTAAGTACGATTAATTTATATCGAAAAGATGATATATTTAAATTTACAAAAAACATATTTTTGCATGAGCATTCATGCATACCATATAATATAAAATATAATACATTAAATAATGAAATTTTAAGAATTGCAACAATATGTAATGATATTAACTTTCTTCAAAATCATTTAAATAATTTAATAGATACATATTTTAAACTAGGTTACTATAAAAATACTATCAAAAAGAAAATAGTAAAATATATAAATCAACACAATAATATAAAGAATAAATTTAAACTCTATAGTAGGAAATTTTTTATGGATAGATAATAAATAATATACTTTGTATTAGAATAAGATACTAGATAGTTTTATCAGAGGAAATACATCATTAGCATTTATTTGGCCCCGCTGCAATGTTGGGCAGAGGAGTTAGGGGTCGAAACCTGATAGCATAGCAGTTCCTCCTGATGACCTCTAATTCTTATTCTGATACAACGTCTGTTATTTATTAGTCAATTCATAAAAATGACGTTTATTTTAAATTTCAATTTTTTTTTAACTTGATTTAAATTATAGAAAATCTAAAAACAATTGTTAATATTATTATTTAATAATTAAATTTTGATTTAGCATTATTATGTTTTGTTTATTTTATAATAATATTAAATACGTTGACCCAGTTAGCTGATTTTATTATTTACTTACTCTCGAAAGACATTTTACACACACGAAAACCGTAATAAATTATTTGACGTTTCGGTCAATCTCAGTGATCCTTAGCCAGGATCAATCTCAGGGATGCTTTTCTTGAAAAAGTGGCACATTTATGAAAATGGTCACTGAGATTAGCCGAAACGTCAAATAAATTTTAACTGTTCTCATGAGGGTAAAATGTCTTTTAAAACTAATATATGTTGGCACACAAATGTAATTCTATCAAATATACCATGTATTAGAATTAATACAGAATTATTATGATAATTCCGAATTATTATATATAATATGTTATATTATATATCTTATAACGTTATAAAGATTTTATATGTAGTAAATAAATAATTGGTGTATAAATAATTTGTACTAATTTGTATAATTGGTATATAAATAAAAATTTAATTTACGATTTTATATAATTTAGATTTATATAAGAATCTTTTAAAATTCATCTTTTATGAATTGATTAATAAATAATATACGATGCATCATAATTATAATTATTGGCCGTCTGGAGGAACTGCTACTTTATTATATTTCGGCTAATATTTTATTAAAGTAATATAAAATATTATGATTTTAAGTAAGAATTTAAGATTAGATGTCACCTAAAGGAACTTCTATGTTATTTGTTTTTATTCCATATTCATTGATCCACCATAGCAGTGGGGCTAAATACATGCAATTGACATATTTCCTCTGAATATGCGGAAATATTTCCTCTGAATATGTTTCGCATGATCATCAGTTTGTATAAATATAGATGAATATAAATATATAAATTTTGATGTAATATATATGTAAATATATATATATATATATATATTTAATTTTAAAAAATAAATATTTAAGAAACGTAATATCGCTTTGAATTTTGCGTAAACATGTTATACTTTTGATAACTTTTTTAAACAATTCTCGCTGGAATTGTCGCCTGTAAATTACATGCGAAAATTTTTTGTGATGAACAGCAAAGTGAATTTATTGAAACCAATATTTCGGTCATATATCTATTGACAATCATCAGGGTATCTAAAATATAAAATCATTAAAAGAAAAAGAGAAAGAAAAAAAGAAGAATTCATACAGTTTCAGACCATATCCCTTCTCATTCTTAAGTATTCTTCTTCATTTAAATATTCTCCTAAGTTCGTCATTTACTGGCTAGCGTTACATATTTGACAAGTATATTTTAAATACAGCAATTTGTTATTAAAATTACAGAAATACATCATAAAACGCTATTCGTTATCGATGCAATAATTCGGTAATTGTATTTTGCCTCTACTTCAGGTTGTGTTACTTCAAATGTTTTATAAATTAAAATTTTAAAATTACAAGTGCGAGCAAAATGAATGACTTTATGTCTTTGTAGTGTAGACGTTCAATTGCATGCAGTGTTGTGTAAGCGACGCCAGAACTGATCAACCACTGCCAATTTGTAAGGCAGTACTTATGCGTTGCATTAGAAAGGAGCCAGCCCTCTGGTCGTATACAAATCGGCTAAGCTTTTTTGCTGAGCAAACGGAAGAAGTAAGATGCTACAAATTTATTTTTTAATAAAAAATATTAAAAATATTAATTTTATTAATTATTTTATTTTTTATTGCTGAACATGGAAGATTCGGCTATTCAATGGAATGTTACATACAAGAATTCTGATAAACATATTTTTATCTTGACATAAACATTTTGACGGCAAATGCTTGAGGAGACAGACGTACATAGGAAAGATAGCATACTCTGGGGATTTACCGTTTGATCCACTGACAAACCTACTATATATAAAATCCAGGAGTCTGTTGCATTGTACTATAGAGCTATGAAAATTTGTTCTACGGACAATAGAATACGTATTAGGTACTGTGAAATATCTACTATGCTATTAAAAAGACAGTATCCTCTGCGAGCTATCAAGCAATCCTTTTTATCAAGGCCAAAAGAATTAGAGTGAAGAACAAAGTCAAAGAAATCCAAAATAAAGACATCCACAACAATTTCTTTACTACCACTTATATTTCGGAAGAGTATAATAATAGATTGATCGATTCACTGAAGAGTGATGGGCAACGAAATATAATTTAACACAAAAAACGACCTTCTCTAACCTCTTTTTTCAAAACGAAACCAACATATTCGAAAAACGAAGTATTGTATGCATCCCTTGTAAAGATTGCAACAAAGTCTACAACGGTCAAACCAAACAAGGACTATTAAAGATACCTGAACAACACAATGGTAATCTTAACATAGGCGACGTTTCTTCAGCAATATTCAATCATTGGTTATACACCTCACATACGATTGATTTTGGCAAGACAACTGTTCTTGAATATGAGCCAGATATAAGTCGTCGTTTGATACAGAAGGCGGTGCACATTGAAAATGCATCAACCATGCAAGGCAATAAAAGCAATTAAAATTACCGCCGGACAAGAGTTTGGTTGAACAACGTATCAGTTAAATTCTTCCGTTTTTATGTTTTATCTACAATGTCATCATTTATCGAAGACTAGTGTTTTCTGAAGAGGCCAATCGCATTAGCGAAAATTCAAAAATAATACTGTTTCTAATTTTTGCAAGATAACGAGCCAACTAATGATTACATTCTCTTCGGGCGCAATTTTAAAAGATAATATATAATATAAGAATATTAAATAATATTAAAGAGTAAGATTTAAAGACAGAAACTTTTTCTTATTTTTCTCGGATAAAGATCCAACTAATGATAACATTTTCTCCGAACGCAATTTTATAACTGTAACGCCTATCTAACAAAAATTAAACCATCAAGTAAATATAAATATAAGGACAAAATTGAATTATTAAAATCTTTAAATACTTTAAATCTTTAAATATTTTAATCTATATTTAGACAAATAAAAGGTGTTCCAATGGGTGGTAATAGTAGCCCAATTATAGCTTACTTGTTTTTAAGCCTAATAGAATATGAATTTGTTCATAACTGTGTAAAAAATATTACTATATAAATATATGAAATATATGTTTCGATATATTGATGATATATGTGCATTTAATACTAACAATTTTTAAACAATAAGCGAACAAATTTACCCAGAAAGGCAATTAAAACAATTAATACATTTTTGTTTTTAATGATCAGATAACTGAGTAAAAATAGATAAAAAGAAAAGATAAATGTTTAATAAATATAAGATGTTATACAATTTATATAAAAAATGATTTATATAATTTATATAATTTTATATAAAAAATATGTTTTGATATATTTATTATATACGTGTATTTAACTCTAACAAATTTTATTCAATAAACAAACAAATTTATCCAGGTAGCCTCATTCTTAATAAAACCAATATTAATGATAAAGAAAGTATATATTTTGATATGAGCATTAAATTAAAATCAATTAAAACTACTTTTTATTTATATCGTAAAGATTATATATTTAAATTTACAAGAAACATATTTTTGAACATCCACGCATACTATATAAGCAGTCATACCATATTAAGCAGAACACCTTCATTTATGATGGTACCACACAACTTTGAAAATTTGAAAGATTTGTAACCAAAAAAATACGCTGAATTGACAGACGAGTGAGTATCGAAAAACTCCGATTTTAAAAGTCCGTATTTTCTCGTAAATGCGAATATAAAAATTGCAAGAACTGCTTTCTCAGCTGTAAATAAAAAATGAATTAATATAGAATATTAATTAATATTGTTTATAACCAACCGGATATTGAGACAAAATTGTTGGTTTTCCTTAAGACTCACTTCTCTGTTTGATCATATGCACACCCAGCCGGAAATGTTTATGAATGAATAATATACTATATATTTTACTAATATATTCTGTTTCAGAATAAGGTACACTAGATAATCAAACGTCATCAGAGGAAATACATGTATTTGTATTTATAATTTATATATAAATATTAATATTTATATATTTTTTACTTAATTTTCAATTTAGGATGATTTGAATATCTTTCCACTGAGTATTTAAGTAAACAGTATTTTCTAAGTATTTTTTAACTAAACAGGATTTTCTAAGTATTTTTTTAACTAACAGTATTTTTTAGTATTTAACTAAACATTTTACAATGTGTAAAATGTTTACACTTTTAGAAGTTTACATTGTGTAAACCAATTAAACATTAAAATAATATTAGAAAACATATAAATAATATAGAAATTTATAAACGGTAATAAATAATATCAAGCAAAAATTCTAAATAATAAATATAATTTTTATATTATATTTCAAATATAAAATAAATATTTATTTATTCATTAAAAATAATTAAAAGTAATTAAAAAATATTGAAAATTTTTAAAATATAAATAATTTATTAAATTATTAATAAAATGAATAAACATTCATTTATTCATATAAGTCTTAAAAATATAAATAAAATATAACATCAATTAAACTATCTCTGATGTTTAACGTTTTTATTTAAAGTTAAACAATTTCACTATTGTATATGTTTAGAATCGACAATTTAAGGAAATGTTGAATTAATTCTTTTTAATTTATATAATAATATTTAGCGAAGAGGAAGTACCTTATGTTCTTTTAAATATAACTCATCTTCCACTAAATTGCTGTATTCAAAACAAAATCCTACTGTCACAGTTCTTACGAAAGACGGACTAATGTTACAGTTGAAAAATAGGTCATGTAACATATTAGTTTACCGCCAAGTCGTCTGTAAAATTGAATTATTCGAAAAATATGCTCGATACATTGTAATGTTATTCAACACGCTTATCAAATTTATGTAAAAGCATAATTTTCACGCAGAACAGTCTCTTATAAGCACAAATATCCTTTAAATGAAAATAGTGAACTATTTACTATAAGTGTAATAATCACCTCTTATTTTCGAATTTAAATAACGATTCGAGTTGGTCGTCGTTGCTGGGATCTCATGAATTGTAAGTGCGTATTAATCTGCTCTTATAGATTTTAATGAAAAATACTCTGTACATCTTCATAACGAAGATGTACAACTTTTTAGTAGCAACTTTATAAACTGGTCTAAAAATTAGCTCTTTTTTAATTTATCAGCTATTCCTTCATAAAATAATCCTTATTACATAAATTAAAAATAAATTAAAAATAAAATGAAATTAACAAACAATTACAAAAGGAAAGATCAAATTAATAAAGATATGTATATAGAACTTACTAAAATAAAGGATAACTATATAATAACAACTATTGACTGTTGAGTTTTGAAACAATTATTACAAGTCACTGTTCTATAATGGATAAAAAGGGTATAAAGGTTGAATTAGATAATAAAACTATACCTATATTATATTGGAATCCAAAATTACATAAAAATCCAATAAAACCTAGGTTCATATGTAGTGCGTTTAAATGTACATTAAAACCACTTTCTGTCTATATGAATAAAATACTTAAAGTAATTGAAACACACTTTAAAAAATATTGCAGGGTAATCGAAATTAATACTGGTATAAAACACTATTTCAGTATTAATTCTACAAAAGAATTATTATGATAAACTGATGAAAGAAGTTAATTATGATGATTTAAATGTAAACGCACAATAACTATAACGTCTATATATTAAGCCATCAAGAAATATAAAAATATGGATAAAATTGAATTAATAGAACCCTTTAATATTTTGATAAATCAAAATTATTTAAAGGTAGGGACATCTATATTTAGACAAATAAAAAATGTTCCAATGGGTGGTAATAATAGCCCAATTATAGCTGACTTATTTTGAAGCTTTATAGAATATGAATTTGTTTGTAGCTGTTTAAAAAATAAATGAAATATATCTTTCGATAAATCAAAATTATTGAAAAGTAGGGACATTTATATTTATGCAAATAAAAGGTGTTCCAATGGGAAAAACCTTTTTATTAATTAAAAAAACCTTTATAATTTTTAAGTGTAACAAATCCCAATGAACTATCAGCTTTGTATCGATTAACTGTTTACTTTCACGCAATCGATATTTATTCTATTTCATATGATAATTGTTTTCATTTTATATTTTACTCGAGTTAAACATATATAAAATCATATTTCTTAATGTCCCTTGAGAATTTGCTTTTAGATAATTTATGTAAGGTACATTTTAGTCATACCAATTAGTATGACTAATTGGTATGACTAATCATATCAATTATTATATCAATAATTATTTTATTTTAATACGATCTGAAATAACTTAGGCCCTACGTGTAATATGGTCCGACCTTTGAGGTATCAACTTTAAGCAATATGATGCGTGTAAATGGCGCTTCATCAAAGTACTATCAAAAAAGTTTAGGCTTATCAACCAAAATCCATTCAAAGCCTATTGCAGCAATCACATTGATTAAACCCCCATTAGTAGACTATCGACAACATTTTTATCTCCATAAAACATCCGCGTTCAAACAACACCCTGAACTATTTACTAATGAGCTGTTTCCAATCGATCCTAAAATATCCTCAGCCTTAAATGTCTTGAAATTACTATGATATAAAAAACACGAAAACAAAGAAATATCATCTATTGTCCAAATACCACAAAGCAAATACTACTTATTGCGCGCATATACACGGATTTTACGATAATCTTTGCATGATTCGTATCCCATGCCACGACCGTTCGAATTTTTTAGCGCTGAAAATTTTGTCACAGTCAGTGTCCACCCACATCTCATCTTTCATCACACTCTCCTTTCCTAATTGTCACTCAAGCAAAGCGATTCGCTAACTACCACTATTACCAAGACACTTTACCCAAACCAATTAATCTTAATGCAATTGTTAAGCCAGGCAGTCGAGCAAGTGACTGGTAATTCAAAACAGCAAATGACTTTTGATTTAAATGTTTTCTTGTCATATTTTATTATTTGTCTATATAAACATTTTTGTTTTCCGTATCATGCCTTAAGGCCACAGTGGCATAATAAAAAGTCAGTACCGTACCTCGTGCTTGGGCAGCGATGGGTTGAAGAAATTTGACTGAAAAATGTGTAAAGGCCTATTTGATGGAACCTGTGTAAATGCTTATTGAGGCAATAATAAATGGCGTGTGAGAAAATATATAATATTATTATTTATATAATAATATTATTATATATAATGACACAACATTTACTTAATAAACAATATTTGTTCATTTTCCCACTGATCCGATTGGAGGCAGTCCGAAGCACGGACTGCCTTCACAATTCCACATTATAATTACATATGGCATTGGAAGTCATGAAGGTTTCTCCTTCACAATTCCACATTATAATTACACATGGCATTGGAAGTCATGAAGGTTTCTGATGCTTGTTTTCAATGCGAATGTCACGTTATGTGACCTTTTCGCTGATCTCCTCTCACACTTTTAATGTCCTACATCCCATCACTCATTCTTGGCGAATTCAACATCCGTCTCGACCGCCTCTCTTTCCACCGAGTCAATCCAGTTCATCAACATTCTATCCAACTATAACAACAAACCCATCTCCACTCCTCCACACATATCCTTAGTGGGGCACTCATCATCGCTGTCCCCGATCATTTTGCTGCCTACACCTCACTGTCCATTTTCGATCCTGGTCTATCCGATCACTTTCTCGTCACCCTTGATCTCACTCACAACCACACCCCTCCTCACTTACCTACAATCCTACGTCGCCCTCGGACAAATCTTGACCTCTTCCTTCTCCACTCTGCCTTACTCAAATCGTCTCTATCCTATCCAACAATAACATATTCATCTCCCCACTATATCGCCTTTCTTTTCGACTCTGAACTCACATCCATTCTCGATCTTCTCTTGCCCTTCAAGTCTCACCCACACCGTCGCTTGCACCGTGCCCCATGGTTTGACATCCAATGCCTACTCTCAAAGCGTCAACTCCGTCATGCTTTTCGAGTCTATCACCGCTCTCTCAGACGTGATTTCCGCTCGATCACTCCGTCTTTCCGTGGTTCCTATCTTGCTCATCGCCGATCTCATCTCAACCTACAAATTAAATCAGCTAACTGAGTCTACGTATTGTTATATAATTATAAAATAAACAAAACATAATAATGCTAAATCAAAATTTAATAATTAAATAATAAAATTAATAATTGTTTTTAGATTTTCTATAATTTTAATCAAGTTAAAAAATAAAAATAAAAAATAAAAAATAAAATTTAAAGTAAACGTCATTTTTATGAATTGACTAATAAATAACTGGCGTTGTATCAGAATAAGAATTAGAGGTCATCAGGAGGAACTGCTATGCTATCAGGTTTCGGCCCCTAACTCCTCTACCCAACATAGCAGCGGGGCCAAATACATGCTAATGATGTATTTCCTCTGAAATAACTATCTAGTATCTTATTCTAATGCAAAGTATATTATTTATTATTCATCCATAAAAATTTGCCACTTAAGAGTTTAAATTTATTCTTTATATTATTGTGTTGATTTATATATTTTACTATTTTCTGCTTGATGTTATTTTTATAGTAACCTAGTTTAAAATATGTATCTATTAAATTATTTAAATGATTTTTAAGAAAGCCAATATTATTACATATTGTTGCAATTCTTAAAATTTCATTATTTAATGTATTATATTTTATATTATATGGTATGCATGAATGCTCATGCAAAAATATGTTTCTTGTAAATTTAAATATGTCATCTTTACGATATAAATTAATAGTAGTTTTAGTTAATGTTAATTTAATGTTCATATCTAGATATACACCTTCTTTATCATTAATATTGGTTTTGTTAAGAATAAGGCTTTCTGGATAAATGTGCTCACTAATTGAATAAAAATTATTAGAATTAAATACACATATATCATCAATGTATCGAAACATATATTTCATATATTTATATTGTTTAGATTTAGTTTTTACACAGTTATGAACAAATTCATATTCTATAAAGCTTAAAAACAAGTCAGCTATAATTGGGCTACTATTACCACCCATTGGAACACCTTTTACTTGTCTAAATATAGATGTCCCTACTTTTAAATAATTTTGATTTATCAAAATATTTAAGGATTCTATTAATTCAATTTTATCCATATATTTATATTTATTTGATGGTTTAATTTTTGTTAGATAGGCGTTATAATTATTATAACATATATATGTATATCTTTTTCCGAATATAAGATTAATTAATTTTACTAACGCTTCTTTAATATCTACTAAATCTAGATTTGTATAAAGCGTACTAAAATCGTATGTATTTATATTTTGAAAATTTATTCCTTTTGTCTGTTCTAAAAATTCTTTTGTAGAATTAATACTGAAATAGTGTTTTATACCAGTATTAATTTCGATTACCTTGCAATATTTTTTAAAATGTGCTTTAATTACTTTAAGCATTTTATTCATATAAACAGAAAGTGGTTTTAATGTACATTTAAACGCACTACATATGAACCTAGGTTTTATTGGATTTTTATGTAATTTTGGATTCCAATATAATATAGGTATAGTTTTATTATCTAATTCAACCTTTATACCCTTTTTTATCCATTATAGAACAGTGACTTGTAATAATTGATTCTAAACTCAACTCACTACGTTCATATGCTGGATTTACATTTAAATCATTAGAATTAACCTCTTTCATTAGTATATCATAATAAAGCTTTTTGCATATGAAGACAAAGTTATTACTAGCTTTATCAATAGTTGTTATTATATAGTTATCCTTTAATTTAGTAAGTTCTTTATACATATCTTTATTAATTTTATCTTTCCTTTTATAATTGTTTGTTATTTTCATTTTATTTTTAATTTTATCAAATATATAATCTTTCCAAATTTTTATCTTAGATATATTCGAGCTTTCACTATTAATCAGCTTACTAAAGTAATCATTTAAGTTATTATATAACGAACTGTATATTTTATTTTTGTCGTTGTTGTTATTTAATCTATATTTATACCCTTTCGATAGCAGCTTTCTTAATTCACAATTTTCAATTAATTCTAGATTATGGGTACAGATATGTTCATATATTTTATCAAAACTAAGACTTTTACAATTGCATTCTGTTTCCATTATGTTTCTAATATTATCGTTACATATTAATTTTAATTCTTTATTATAATTACAAATTTTTCGTCCTAATGGTAATAGGAGTTTATACCTTATTTTAGGAATATATTTACTTAAATCTGACCCTATTATTTCTTTACTTTTAGAATTATTTAAAAGTCCGGCTATATTTATGTTATCTATACATTTATTAATGAAGTTTATGGTTAATGTATATTTTCTATTGTTATTATTTACATTTATTGTACGATTATAGTATTTTGTATTACAATAACTGTCTATTATACAACTTAGCCTATCATAGTCGTTAATTAATTTTTGATTTATTGAACATATGATATCTTTAGAAAAACTTCTTATATTTACATAAAGATCTTTTAGCTTATTATCACTTAAAAGTTGTTTTAATATTTCTAATTGTTCATTTATATACATATCTTTTTTAATATTTTTAACTCTATTTTTCCTATTCCTTTTATCACCATGACTTCTTGGTTTGCGTTTAACCGGATTATTATAATATAGTTGTTTATTATGTATTATACTACTTCTGCCAATTCCTTGTACCACGTCATTCAATCCTAATGGGTACATGGAATTAAGCGTTTTAATCCAAAAATCTTCTTTTTCTAATAGTTTTTGATTTAATATAGAAATGTTTTCTTCGATAATATGTTCTAAAATAAATAATTTACAGTTTTTAATATCATGTCCTATTAATCTCATATGTTTATGAAATATAGTTTGACTATTATGCTGTATATTATATATGTGTTGCCTAAACCTAGTTTTTAACATTTGATATGTTTTTCCTATATATTGCAATCCACATGTGCATTGTATTAGATACACTACACCTGCGGTATTGCAGTTACAATTATTATTAATATTTAATGAAAAACATTTGTTTGTCGTATTACTTACGATACAATTATTATTATTTATAACATCACAAACTATACAATTTTTTCTGTTACATTTAAAAGATCTAAAATTGAAATCATTAGTACTTACGTATTTTTCCAATATTGTTGAGTACATGTAACTTTTAAGTCACAATTTTTAACGTTGCTTTTTCGGTGTCGCCACCTAGTTTAGTTGACTCAGACTAAACTTACAACGGGCCATCCAGCAGCATCTGACAGGGGGCTGCCCTGCTTAAGGCGGTTGCAGGCTGGAACAAGATCTATAAAGATCTACCACCTTCACTCCACGCGCTACGCGACCTAGCTATTGGCCATTACCTGGTCTCTTAAACGTGATCACGTGAAGCAGTTTACATTTTAAAGTGTAAACACCTTAGGATGCAAACTTCTCCCTTTTTTAAGAATTAATAATTCATGCTTGTTTGAAAATAAGAAAAAATAATAGTAAAGTCGTAACCAATAATATATAGTTTCAGTATTTCTGACAGAGGTCATATTACCGGGAAAACAAAGTCCACAGGTCAAAAATAACATGTCAGTAGAACAAATTAAATCAGCTAACTGAGTCTACGTATTGTTATATAATTATAAAATAAACAAAACATAATAATGCTAAATCAAAATTTAATAATTAAATAATAAAATTAATAATTGTTTTTAGATTTTCTATAATTTTAATCAAGTTAAAAAATAAAAATAAAAAATAAAAAATAAAATTTAAAGTAAACGTCATTTTTATGAATTGACTAATAAATAACAGGCGTTGTATCAGAATAAGAATTAGAGGTCATCAGGAGGAACTGCTATGCTATCAGGTTTCGGCCCCTAACTCCTCTACCCAACATAGCAGCGGGGCCAAATACATGCTAATGATGTATTTCCTCTGAAATAACTATCTAGTATCTTATTCTAATGCAAAGTATATTATTTATTATTCATCCATAAAAATTTGCCACTTAAGAGTTTAAATTTATTCTTTATATTATTGTGTTGATTTATATATTTTACTATTTTCTGCTTGATGTTATTTTTATAGTAACCTAGTTTAAAATATGTATCTATTAAATTATTTAAATGATTTTTAAGAAAGCCAATATTATTACATATTGTTGCAATTCTTAAAATTTCATTATTTAATGTATTATATTTTATATTATATGGTATGCATGAATGCTCATGCAAAAATATGTTTCTTGTAAATTTAAATATGTCATCTTTACGATATAAATTAATAGTAGTTTTAGTTAATGTTAATTTAATGTTCATATCTAGATATACACCTTCTTTATCATTAATATTGGTTTTGTTAAGAATAAGGCTTTCTGGATAAATGTGCTCACTAATTGAATAAAAATTATTAGAATTAAATACACATATATCATCAATATATCGAAACATATATTTCATATATTTATATTGTTTAGATTTAGTTTTTACACAGTTATGAACAAATTCATATTCTATAAAGCTTAAAAACAAGTCAGCTATAATTGGGCTACTATTACCACCCATTGTAACACCTTTTACTTGTCTAAATATAGATGTCCCTACTTTTAAATAATTTTGATTTATCAAAATATTTAAGGATTCTATTAATTCAATTTTATCCATATATTTATATTTATTTGATGGTTTAATTTTTGTTAGATAGGCGTTATAATTATTATAACATATATATGTATATCTTTTTCCGAATATAAGATTAATTAATTTTACTAACGCTTCTTTAATATCTACTAAATCTAGATTTGTATAAAGCGTACTAAAATCGTATGTATTTATATTTTGAAAATTTATTCCTTTTGTCTGTTCTAAAAATTCTTTTGTAGAATTAATACTGAAATAGTGTTTTATACCAGTATTAATTTCGATTACCTTGCAATATTTTTTAAAATGTGCAAGTCAAAATTTTTTAAAATATTTACAATATTTTTTAAAATTTTATAATTGTTTGTTATTTTCATTTTATTTTTAATTTTATCAAATATATAATCTTTCCAAATTTTTATCTTAGATATATTCGAGCTTTCACTATTAATCAGCTTACTAAAGTAATCATTTAAGTTATTATATAACGAACTGTATATTTTATTTTTGTCGTTGTTGTTATTTAATCTATATTTATACCCTTTCGATAGCAGCTTTCTTAATTCACAATTTTCAATTAATTCTAGATTATGGGTACATATATGTTCATTTATTTTATCAAAACTAAGACTTTTACATTTGCATTCTGTTTCCATTATGTTTCTAATATTATCGTTACATATTAATTTTAATTCTTTTTTATAATTACAAATTTTTCGTCCTAATGGTGGTAGGAGTTTATACTCTATTTCAGTTGCATAGTACCAAATGCAACTCCTTCTGATAGCAAAAAATCCTCATTTCATTCAACTCTAAGACTCTCTGGCATACTTTTAACTCAATCTTTGCTCGCTCCTCTTCGAGTGCAACATCAATGCCCATGATTATTCGTCATTTCTCCAGCCCAAAATATCCACGTTGCTCTCTCTCACACCCCGGTCTCCATCCTATCCCACTCGGCCTCGCCTAGACTTATCCTTCCGGAACTCTTTCATATTCTCCCCCTCTCACCTGCCGAAGTCTCATCTGACCTGATGTCCATTCACAACAAAACCTCACCTGTCGATCCCCAGCCTACCCTTATACTTAAATTCATATGCTAATCAATATCCCGTTTCCTCACTACCCTGTTTAACTCGCCCATCCGCAGTTGTATCTTTCCTTCACACTGGAAATCCGCCATCGTTCATCCCCGTCTTAAGAAACAATCGCGGAACCACTCACATCCTTCGAGCTATCGCCCCATTTCACTCCTCTCTACTCTTTCCAAGCTCGTAGAGCGCCTCATCTTAACACAGATCAACGTTTATTTCTCTTCATCAAATCTGTACCCTCCTTTCCAATCCGCTTTCCTCTCTAATATCTCCACGGAAATCGCCTGAATGAAAGTTTACGACGACCTACTCATTTCTTGTGACAGGGCTCTATATAGTGTTCTCATCTTCATCTCGACCTCTCATCCGCCTTCGACATCGTCAGCCACTCTATCCTCTCTTCTCCTTTATCCTTATGATTACGGGTTTTCCTCCTTATCCGTAGCATAGCTTACCTCATATTTACCCAAACGTCGTTTTCGCATCTGTTCAAATTCATCATCCTCTCATCCCATCCCTGTTTTCTGTGGTGTCCCACAAGGTTCAGTCTTAGGTACCCTGCTTCCATCTCTTTTACTTTGTGATGTATCTCCGTTTATCAAATCTTACTCCTATAACTTCATGTAATACGCCGATGAGATCATCATATATGCCCATGCACCCGCCCATCGCATACACGATATCGCAATTTCTGCATCCAACTGTCTTTCTTCTATCTACAAAAGTGTTTCCTATCTAAGTCTCGTTCTAAACCCCGAAAAGTCCAAAATAATGTGGATCCTCCCCCGTAAACCAAACATATCTCCTCCCACTGTATATTTTGCCTCATCGATCATCCCCATAGTCCACAATTTCACTTTCTTAGGCTTCCATTTCGATGATCATCTTTCCCTTAAACCCTTCGTCCGTTAAAAGGTCTGCTCGATTACTTGATTCTCCGTGACATCCGCCGTATCCGCCATTTTATCGACTTCCGTTCATGTATGTCTTTTCTTTCATCGCTTTTTTCCCTAAAATCGATTACTGCCTCAGACTTTTCGCCAATTCTCCAAAATTTATAATCCTACCCCTACAACGCATCACCAACTCCGTCGTTCGAATGCTCCTACGTCTCCGTCGCTTTGACCACACATCCACATATCTTGCCCAACTCTCCTGGCCCACCATCCACATCCGCATCCAATTCCTCCTTCTTCTCGTCACTTTTCTTATCATCGCTGTCGGATCCCCATCGTTAATCAACCTAATGTTCTTAGACGACACTCGTCCCACCTCGCTATCGCTGCGTTCTCGTCATACCGTCTTACTCCACGTTCCCAATTAATCCAACAACTACGGTCTCCGATCCTTCCTCGTCGCCGCCCCACTGGCATGGAATCAGCTCCCATTCGACGTCCGTAATATCACTATCGCGAAATATCAAAAATATATCTCTATCGCGAAATATCAAAAATATATCTCTATCGCAAAATATCAAATACAAATTTCTTCTTTTCTTTGATCCAGCTCCAATAATTATTTATCAATAATGGATCAGTATCAACTATTTAAAGTAAATTTTGTTATATTTGGAAGGTGATCAGTTATCTGCATTAAACAAGTAAACATTTCAGTGCACCATTACAAACTTTGCTGTCATTTTACTCATTTTTGTCATTTCTATTTTTTGAATTTCTTAGTGCTTAGCCTGATTCGAAATTTTGACAATTATCCATTCTATAAATGACTTTGTGTTTACTTGTACTATAAGGATCAAAGATTTTGATTCTCATAAATGTAAGCCATAAATCATTTCCTCTAGTGTATGCAAAAGTGAAATTGTACAAACTACATTTCAAAAAAATGCCGATAATTTTGTGAGTTAAATTTAATGACGTCATATTTTTGATACAACACCGTGTGGTGGTTTAGCTATTGAAATTTTAGCTTCTCTGCTTGTCGTAATATCAAATAATGATAATTTTTTATTCAATGTGCATGTACAAACGATAGCGGATATTAATCCAAAGTTGCCTGTTTCACTTCGCTTATTCATTTTATCCACTGACAGTTTGTCGTTTCTTTTTTCGAATTAGATTAATTTATTAATAAAAAACGCTAAATTTTTCATTGCGCACTTCCTATTAAATAAAAAACACAAACCTGAACATATAATTTAGGTAGTGAGCTAAATAAGAGATGCATCATTAAATATTTGTAGCATGCAATTCTGGAAATTATTGATAGGCATTTAAAAATAAATTAAGTTGCTTACAATTTGCTAATTTACGAAATTGGCAAATTTATATTTGCTAATAAAATAAATTTACGATAATTAATCGTAGATAATCTGTATTTTACAATGTACACGAATATGGTGCTGTAATCTATAAAATATGTCATTTTCACGATTTTTGAATAGTAATTGCATAACATTTACAAGACGACACAAGTAAACTTTAAAATATCGTAATTTTAATGCATCACATACTATTTATTATTGAATTCATAAAAATCGAATTATTTCAAATTCTTACTTTATGACATAACAAATGGCCTTCGATTAAAAATGATGCAAAAACAATTTAAAATTTATACCTAGAATGTACAAATTTTATGCCCACTGCTATACTGGGTCGAGGAATATGGGGCCGAAACGTGATAGCATAGCAGTTTATCCTAATGATTTCGAATCCTCATTCTGATACAACGTCTGTTATTTATTAGTCAATTCATAATATTTCTTTTGAAAATTATTTTTACAAATTAATTAATTTATTAATTATTCAAAATATAATTAGTTTAATTGTTAAATTATATTATACTATAAAACATTAAATATATTTAAACATTAAATTATATTAAATTACACTATATTAAACATTAAATACGTATTACACCTATAGAAAATTACATAATGAAAATTATAATTTTCTAAAGATGCAAAATATCAAATAACATTTTCCTCTTTTCTTTGATCCAGCTCCGATTTATAAGTTAACTCAAAGTAATTGATTTTTATTTTAAATTGCAATTTTAAATTTTGACTTGATATTTAAACTTATTACAATTTAGCTTATTATAATCCTTTGAATAAGGCTGCTCGGACAGTTAAAATATTAATTTAAAAACACTTCGTGTTTTTTAATATTTATTAATTTAAAATATATTTATTATTAAAAATTATTTAATATTTTTTGATACATAGTATATTATTTACATTATTATTTAATTCTATGTAATAAATTCTATATTATTATTCTTTTCAAGATTAGGATATTTTCATTTTTCATTTATAGCAAAAATTTATAACATATTATGGATGGATAGTAATATGGATTAGAATAAAATATTACATTGGATTATCAGCTTTCACAATAGAAAATACATTATTGACATGTATTCAACCATGCTACCATCTCAAGTTGATGGATAAAAGCCGAAGCTTAAGTTGATGGATAAAATCCGAAGCCTGATAGCATAGCACATTTCCTTGTGATGATCACTAATCGTAATTCTGATGCATCGTATATTATTAATCGATTCGTAAAATTTGAATATTTTTAAAATTCTTACTTATATAAATCTAAATTATATAACATCTTAAGATTCAAGTATAAATGTATTAGTTTTAGAAAAACAAATAATTTTGTATTAAGAACATTTGTGTCCTTAATAGAACATTTGTCCTTAATAGGAACATTTAAATTCAGAGTAAATTCATTTACAAGTTGGAAAAAACAAAATTTTGTGTAATTATTACGTCAAGTTGTACTTTACTATAATAAAGCATCGGATATTATTTAATAATAAATTCATTAAAATTGAATTTTAAAAAACTCTTACTTTATATAAATCTAAGTAATAACTGAGTCTCCTATTTTGTATTATTTTTAAATTAAAAAAGGTAAATACAATTCAAATAAATAAATAATTATTAATTAATAATTGTTATATAAGATTCTTTATAATTTATATCAACTTAAAATAAAGAATTAAAATTTAAAATAAAAATCAATTGTTATGAATTGACTAATAAATAGCAGACGATATATCATAATAAGGATTAGTGGTCATCATGAGAAACTGCTATATTATCATGTTTCGGTACCCCCCATTCTTCAACCCATCATCTTTATTATAAAACAATCTTTATTGTTATTTGTTTTGCGTTTAAATATATTTTTGACTTTTGGCATGTTTCTATTCTAATTTTTAACTTTATATTTGTTATTAAAATTTGAAATAAAAGTTAATTTTAATGAATTGACTAATAAATAAAATAGGATGTATGAGAATAAGGATTATAGGTCATCAGGATCAACTGCTATTTTATCATATTTCGGCCCTGATATTCGACCCAACATAGCAGCGGGTCAAGCACGCGCTACAGTTACTGGAATATAAATAAGTATTTTACGTTTGCATTATGCAATTATGTGAATATTTACGTAAAATTTGGTTTTATTCGTGGAAAGAAAATCGAGAAATGAAAATGTAAATTGTTCAAAACAGTGAATGAATATTAAATAAAGATGTAAACTTGCAGTTTTTCCTCCACAGTCAAATGTTTGAACAAATTAATATAAATTATTATAAATTAATATATTAATATTAATATATTTATATTAATATTAATATCAATAAAATTATTTATTAATAAATATTTTAATCTTAAGATATTTTTAATTCAGAGTTATAAGGAAATAATTTCTAAAATTCATTTTTATAAATAGAATAATAAATAATATACGAAGTATCAACAATTGAGAGTTTAAATAAGTATAATTTAAACCAAAATAAAACTAATTCATTTTCAATCTGGTTTTTCAAAGTAAAAAATTAAGAGGTGTTTCAAGCGAGATGCTCGAGGCCAAAATTATAATTTAGATTATAATTATAAATTATAATCAGACAAATTGTAATGTAATCTTTCTTTTCATTTTTATTTAAAAAATATCAGTAATTTACGTGATTGTTTCTTGCTTTCGCAGCTGTCATACTCCTCAATACACGTAAAGCAACGCATATATACCCAATCGAATAGAACACAAGAGATGTGAATAAACTTTGACCCAACAATATCAATCATTTTAGCATATTTCGTGCATTTACGCTCCTCGTGGTATGAAACGATAATGAAACTGGCCCAGAAACATTTCAATAGAGCATGAATATTAAAAAACATCAAAAATGTCCGCTCACATCGATTACCACTAAACCCACAGCACACAATATCTAGTCGTGGATCGCGTTTCACGACGTAGTCTGTAAATTGAAGGAAATATATGGACTTCATTGAGAGTGGGTTTGATCCCTACTCAATGACCAAATTCGGCTAGTTATGACTGAACTCGGTATGACCAAACTTGGCTAGTTTAGTTCACTATCCGAGTTTGGTCATAGAGTAGGGATCAAACCCTTTCTCAATAAAGTTCATCCATATATTTCCTTCAATTTACCGACTACGTCGTGAAACGCGATCCACGACTAGATATTGTGTGCTGTGGATTTAGTAATAATCGATTCAAGTTTGGTATGACCAAACTCGACTATTAAATATCATAGTGGTAATCAATTAGATTATCACTATATTAGATTTAGTGGTAATCGATTCGAGTTTGGTATGATCAAACTCGGCTATTACATATCATAGCATTGTGCAGAACTGTGCGAAAGAATCCGTGATTAAACGACAGCAAATGTTTGATATTCACAGATGAGCTGTATACACATTTAAGAGCTTTAGATCCATTGGGGTTAGTCCATATCTCTAATATACAACATCATTGAATTCATAATTAGTTAGATAACATTTTTCCTAGCGGAGTGGCAAAGTTTATAGACTCGCCGAGGACCCACTTAAAGTAGTTTGATTGGTTGTATTTCTCCTATTATCATTGAAGGAGTCTAGACTCGTACACGATACAAACAGCTTTGTGACCTCTTATAACGATCGTTCTGACTGTATACTGTTTAAGACTTCTCAAAGGTGTTGACTGGCGTGACAACACCTTTTCGATCGCACAAGATACTAAATCGTCATCACTTATTAGGACTCTGAGAATTGTCAGGTCGTCATCGAATTTCTAAATCATCAAACATAGTGATGACTGAGTCAGGATGAACCAATAATTTGGTTTTGTATCATTTACTTAGAATCCAAAAAAGACTAAATCCTTTAAAGATATTAATGAGTTCGTGTGCTCTCCGACAAAATTCGCGTATCGTGCATATCATCTCTGGATTACCGAGGTTATTGTATTCTTAATAATTAAGATTAAAGAAGTGTAGCAAACGTGTCATCACTAGTGGTTCACCCTTAGTGAAATGAAGTATGTAGCTCAAGATGATAATAATAATATTTTCTTAATAACAAAATACACATGATTAAGGAGTTAATACATCCATAAATTCAAAAGTGTCATAGTATAATAGTTATAATGACAAATGATTGCATTTAAGTTGTGTTCCTTCAATAGAACACAACAAAGGGAATCATATCCCTCAAGCCTACACTTGTGCGCCGCCTACCGTCTAAACCAATCAGGGTCTCTCACACACCTGAGGGTCCAGTCGAAGCGTACTATAGTAGGTCATCTCGAGACGAGGAGCTTAAGAAACCTTGGCTTTTACTCCGGGAAACGTCGCCTAGAAAAGAAGACTAATCCCGATATTGTGGGTGCCTTACTTCTCTTGAGGAGCTGAGGCAACATCATTTCTCTCTACTGCAGGATTAACCCCAATGTATCCAGCTGTGGCAGATATTGCAGTGTAGAATTGCGAGATTAATTGAGTCGATATGATTAAATTTAAGGTCAAATCCCAAGAAGGGATTGCATGCCGACCTTGCAGGAGGTGTATATTCTCCTCCGTGGTGGTTTCAATACTATAGGTAAGGTGTTGTCCCCTTTACCCTTCATAAATCTTAAGTTATTTATGTTATAGGTTTTTTCAAAAGCCATTACGTCTGCCTCGCCCACGTCAGGCGTAATATTCGAAACATGATAGTTGCCAAAATTAGCATGTACGAAATGAAGGCTTTATGACTTAAATTCCGTTAAAAACTCCATATACTCTTTAGCAAGGTTGGATGAAGTGAAGAAATTCTGTAATTATTCGCGGCAACACAGGTAAAGTTTAGAATGACTATTTTTGGAATTATCTACGAATGTTCTTAGAAATTCATCAAAATTTTTATTCATCGCTATGGAGACTATCGGGGTCACATAAACTAGTTTAGCCAGTTTATTGACTGGGGAAGCTCGATTGTATTATCAATATTTTGATTCAACAAAACGTTAATGACCTTGTTAATGATCATGTTACCTGTAATCGATTTTGTTGAAACATTTGAGTTTTCAATGGAAATTGATAAGGCGTTTGAGGCACCGATAGCGTTGTTACTCGACAATTTTTGAAACGCAGTGTAGTTCAAGATATATCCGACTAAAACAAATTACGCATCTGTTGCACAAATATTTTTCAAGGCCCACACAAGTGAAGGGCAAGTGTTCGAGATGTTTTGAATTGCCAGAAATTTGTTCACCATTAAAACCATTACTGGCGTCAACAACTAGCAGGTAATTTTTGGAACAAATTTGTCAACGCAATGATGAACAAGTTTTCAATGCTGTCAGAGCTATGTCGGTTTGCACTTTTCTAGAAAAAATGTAAGCAAATTCCAGTGATATTCCAGACTATTCAGCACTTTCGCCTTCAAAGAACGGTATAAATGATTTCTATAAGGTCAATAATGATTTAATTTTGTACGGTAACAGGGGTGATGATCCAGCTGTGCTCTCCTATGAATAAACTTGCTCACCTCGTCTCAGTTTCATCTATTGTTCCAATTTCTAGGGACAAATATTTTTTCGAATTACTTAGATCATTTTATCTAGATACAAACAATAAAGCGATCTTAAACTCTACAAGAATAACAGGCAATAATTACGGTATCTCATTCGTGTCTTCTGGCATTGCCGATGAATATATCAAATTTGCAACAGAGAATCTGTATCATAATGCCAGTTTCGTATTTACCTATTTTGGCTTTAGTAAAAATATCAAACATCATACCAGAGGTTAACGCTGAGGACATTGCGGCACTACAGAGAACCTATAATATTGTAAATCTCAGGTTCATAAAGAATAAGGGGGACACCCGGTACACAAAGCTTTCGGTACAACATCAGAAAAGAATGCACTCTTCCTCTCGAAATAAGTATCCATCCACTTAGGTATAATCTGAGAATACAGTTAATCGAGTTCAATAATTTGACTTACCCGTATTGCAACAACTGCCATGCATGGGGACACTGGAGCTCTTAAGCCTCAACGAAAAACATTGTGGGATCTGTGCATCGAGAGAAAACAAACAACATACACTACCATGCAGTGTAGTTGTCTGATGTGCCAACTGTGGATTACATCACCCAGCATGGTCACGTAAATGTACGGTGTTCAAAGCTTTCCAGAAGCAGCATCTGGATTCCTCTAGTAAGAAAATGGCCACTTATATCACCCCTACTGCTGCCCTGAGTCCTCTTGTCGACGAATCTTTCAAAGCTCTAGAACTCCTAAATTTGCGGCCATGGAGACCTTGGCCGCAAATGTATTGACAAGCGTTAACTACGCTTGTCAATACTCAATCAACACCCCCAATGAAGAATTCCACAAAAAGACGCCCATTCACGAGAACTGAAGCACACTTAAAGGTACACAAGCAAGGAAGGCGTGGAGTATACATCAGGGATATGATGATAATTTTCCCTCCGCCCAAGGAGAGGCCAGGGGTCTCGCTAGAAAGGCTGAAGGTCGGAAGAGTAACCTTCTCCCCTATGAATCTGTTTAGTGAGTTATACTGCCCCCTCTAGTTACACTATTGCATTGGGAAGTAATTTCGACCCGTTTTACTGAACATCATTCAGTGGAACTCTGGATGTGCTTCTGCCCTTAGTCTTTTATTTAGTCGAGATGTCAATGTTATAGTTCTTCAAAAGGCTAGATCTATCCGGTCTCCACCGTACAAAAGTCGATTTTTTCAAAAGCACATAACCTCCCACTTTACTTTGTACATAATCCCACATCACTCATCCTCATTTCAAGGTCTTTAAACCTTAGTAAAATGCCATTTAAGATCATCCCTCCTTTTAAATTATTCCTGCCTAGACCTGTCTTGTTTAGAGATAACACTATGAAAGAACGGTAAACGCATAAGTATAGTCAATACTATATTCGGCCGGGAGAGATTCACAAAAACTGTGAACTCCTGACCGTATATTGGGTAGCGGTTATGACATGTTACTTGGTGATTTCAACACAGAATTGGTCGTTGGATTTAATGCAGCAATTCACAGATTTAGGAAGGTTTATCTTATACATAAACCACTATCCCTTACCTTTCATTACAAAAAAAACAAATTTATTCCTCGGCATACTACTACACAAGCGTTGGCTGCTAAAGCCGACCATTATCGAGCAGTCGCACCAAGAACTGTTTACCTCTCATGACTTACTTCGCTTGCGATTAGAAGAAGACAAGCAGGTGAGGAGGAGGTTTCACTTTGATCCAATCTGAGTAATAATAATAATACAAATTTATTTAATGTGACAAATGCGTACAAGCTGTACGCTTACAAGTCCACAAACAAAAATGAGAAAGTCAAGCAGTTAAATTGTTCAGATGGGATCGGATTTGTCGTTTGAAGCACTGCAGGGAAGTTGATTGGCGTATATGAATGGGCAGATGATTCCACGATAGAGGAGCAGCCACCAGGAAGGAGCGGAGTCCAAAGGAGGTAGAGTAGTTTGGGACATGTAAAAGAAGGGAATTACAGGAACGCAAGGAACAGTAAACAGGACGAGAATTATCAAGAAAAGGAAGGTTGAGAAATGAAGGGGTATGAAAAGTTACAAGGCGGAAAGCAACGATAAGAAGACGAATTTGAACACGACAATAAATTGTAGGCAAATCGAGAGAAGCAAGATGGTAGGATGTGTGATCAAAACGACGAAGACGGAGGAGAATTCGGACAGCTGCGTTGACGATGCGTTGTAGGGGAAGAAGAGTGGATTTAGGTGAGTTGGAAAATAGACTAAGACAATAATCGAGTCTAGAAAAAAGGAGAGATGATATGAGAGTCATACAAGAAGGGAAATCGATCAATCTACGAACTTGACGGAGGTTGCGGAGTATCAAGGTAGATGAGCGTACTTTATCTCTAACGAAAGGTTTAAGTGAAAGTCGGTTGTCAAAATGGAAGCCTAGGAAAACGAGATTATCAACGATAGGAAGAATTTTAGAATTTAATGATACGGAGGGAGGTTCGAAGCCGAGGCGTCGAGGTAGGATCCACATAATTTTGGATTTATCAGGATTCAGAGAAAGGCGAAGGGAAGAAAGATGATTGGAAATTGAGACAAGACAGTCGGAAGCAGAAACACTAAGATCGCGAATACGATAAACAGGTGCATGAGCATAGATGAGAATGTCATCAGCATATTGCATAACATGGAAGTTAAATTTATGAGAAATCGAAGACAAATCACCAAGAAGAAGAGAGAAAAGTATAGGGCCTAATACGGAGCCTTGCGGAACACCGGACGGAATGGACGAAGGATGGGAGAGAGAAGAGTTAGAATATACGCGAAATGTACGGTTTGATAGATATGAAGAAAACCATGATACAGTGGGTAAAGAGAAGCCATAATCATGACGAAGGCGATGGAGAAGAATCGAGTGATCGACGATGTCAAAAGCAGACGATAGATCAAGAGAAACTATGACACTACATAATTTATGATCGCGCGATATGAGTAAGTCGTTATAAACTTTAAGACATGCAATTTCGGTAGAGTAATTAGAGCGAAAAGCGGCTTGGAAGGGAGGAAATAAGTTAGAGGAATAGAGATATGTATTAACTTGCTTAAGAACGAGACGCTCAAGGAGTTTAGAGAGGGTTGGGAGAAGTGAGATTGGACGGTACGAAGATGGTAGTGAAGAGTCGAGAGATTGCTTTTTGATGATAGGACGAACAGTGGCGCATTTCCAGATGGAAGGAAATGTACAGCTACGGATGGACGAGTTGAACAATGTGGTTAGGAAGGGTAAGATAAAAGTGCAGATATTTTTAAGTAAGTGAGTGGGAATTGGGTCAGAAGGAGAGGTTTTATTAGGTAATGACAGCAGAACCGAAGAAACTTCATCAGACGAAACGGGAAGAAGGTGGAATAGTTCTGGGAGGGAAGTATTTAAAGATAAGAGTGGGTACAAGGGGGCTATGGGTAGTAGGGAAAGTAAATTAGATAGCTTAGTTTGTAGATAAGAAGAAAATTCATCAGGATTTATATTACAAGGGGTAGATGATCGTGAAAGAATTGAGTTTAAGATTTTCCAATGAGATTTCGAGTTGGAAGATGACTCGAGTTGATTTCGCCAAAAGAGAGTACGTTTAGTACGTATAAGAATGAGATGTGAACGGCGTTGAGAAAAGTAGGAATCACGAAGATTTGGAGGGAGTGAGTTGGGTGAACGTTTAAGAAAGCGTTTATACATACGAAAAGAGTGACGGAGTCGACGCTTAGAAAGACTACAGTCAGAATCGAACCAGGGAGCATGGCGCAAGCGCAGGGAACGTCGAAGTCGACTAGGTAGAAGGTTATTGAGGATCGACGTAAGTTCAGAATCAAACAGAATGCAGAGATCATCGGGAGAGAGATAGTTAAGAGGAAGTGAAAAGAGTGAAGAATTGAGTAAGGATGTGCAGAGAATAGGGATATCGAGAAGCTTCCAGGGTCGACTTGGTGTAGATAATGGTAAAGGCGGAGAAGGAGGATGGGGACGAGTAAGAGTAAGAGTGACAAGGAAATGATCGGACAAACCAGGATCAGTAATTGACAAGGAGGTATAGTCATTGAAGCAGTTAGGAACAGCAATGATGTCGAGAGCACCGCCGAGAATATGAGTTGGGCTTGTTGAAAGTAATTTATAGTTAAAATCAGAAAAAAGATTAGTTAAAGTGATAGAGTCAGAGTCAGACGGGCGATCAAGACGAATGTTAAAGTCACCGAGAACAAAAGAAGGAGTATAAGACAATGAACAGTGAGACATTAGATCTGCAAGGTCGTTAAAGAAGATACGTGATGGGGCAACTGAACCTGGACGGTATACAATCACAAGTTCCAGAGGGAAAGGCGTTGATAATCTGCATATGAGTAATTCGAACGAGGTGTAACGGATGTTAACGTTGATTTTACGTAAAGACATTGGGTGACGAGCAATGGCAACAATACCGCCATGGTCAAACGCAGTAGATGTATGAGATGTAATTTGACGAGCTGATTCAACTAGAGAACAACCAGAGCGACATAGACGACGAATAGCAAGATCGTTGGAGTCAGTGTGCCAGGATTCGGTAATGCAGAGAATATCGATAGATAATTGATCGAAGATATCGAGAAGCATATCAGCTTTATGAAGAATGGAGCGAGTATTGAATAGACTAAGACGAAAAGTATGCTTAGGAGCGAGATCGACTAGCGAAGAAGACAAGGGGGAGAGATGGGACGCCATCGAATTTTTGGCCTTGTGTGAAGAACGTGAAAATTTCCGTTGATTTTACGTATAGATAAGGATGACTCGCCGTTTGTTTCACGTCGATGTTTTTCAATGCGAGCTAAATTGAGCTGGGCAATATCAGAAGGGGAGCGGTCAGGAAAGATACGGCAAGTAGATGAAGTGGTAAGAAGTTTAAAACGTTGGGAGAGTACCGAAGAGGCATGTGAACTATGTCGGAAAACGATTTTTAAGAGTGGAGGACTGAGATGATTTGATTTAGTGGATTTGTTTAAACGAATAAAGGATACAGGAGCGATATTATTGAAGAGTGATGAGTTATCATCAGGAAGAATGGTTGCTAGGATAGACCTGAAAGCAGATACATCATCATCGAGGCGAGATTGTGGAGAAGCAGATTCGGAAAGCTTTAAGTTTGATATGATTATACAGCGATCGCGTGAAGGAAAACGATTTCGTGGAAGTGGTGGACGGACAGAGCTGGTTGGAGTCGAGGTAGATGAGCAGATAGAAGTGGAAATGACAGGGGTGCTTGATAAAGAATTAATATTGGTTGGAGCAAGTGTGACAGGAGCGGGGTGTTGAATCGGTTGATCAGAGATGTGACTGGATATGATTTTAAATGAAGGATGTAACTTATTGGGAAGTGTTACGTGGGAGGTAGAGTAAGGAGAATTAAAATAGGTTGGGGCATGAGTGACAGGAATGGAGTGTTGAATTAGTTGATCGGAAATGTTACTGGAAATGATTTTGATGGAAGGGTGTAAATTATTGAGAGGTGATACAGGGGGGTCGAGTAAGGAGTTCGTGAGGAGAATAAAGAAGTTTGAGATTTATTTAGATTGGGGGAGGAATAGGAAAGAGGAGGTACGAGATGAAAAGCTTTGCCGTTAGCATTGTTAGAATGAGAAAGATTAATGGAAGTTTGGTACGTAGTTGAACGAGGAGTGTGTGAGAGAGTAGGTTCAATAATGGGATTATATGATGCGAAGTCAGGTGTTGATGCGAGGGAAACATCTAAAACAGCATTGGTCTGAGTGGTAGTGTGTGATACAGGAGTAGATGAGCAGGATAACTGTAGTAGTCGTACTGATGTACAAAAACCGCAAGTGAAATGTTTAAGTTTATACACTGAGTGGTCGGATATTTTAACACGAACAAGTGTCCATACATCGCAATCTTTGGAATCGCATCCAACTTCAAAGCTGGTATAACCATCATTGCATTTAGATGTGGAAGATTGTTGATCAGGAACAGGGATCTGAGATCGCGCTTTTTTAGGCATAACCTTTTATCGATAGATTGAGCTCAATCCGCGAGCGTAGCGAGCGGAACTGACAGGAATAATCTGGAACTGACAGGAATAATCTGGAACTGACAGGAATAATCTGGAACTGACAGGAATAATCTGGAACTGACAGGAATAATTGTAATTTGCTAGAACAGTTATAAATTTTCTTATAACTGTCATCCAGGCTGCCCTCCTACTCTTCCCAGTCGTGGGTAATGTGAGTCTGATCCTATTTAATTCTTATCTCTCTTCGCAAGCTACCGCGATACTTTCTATAAAGGTCGTTTATTCAATCCAACTCCAACAAAACTCAGGAACCTAGGAAAAATGTTAAACCTTCCCAATCTCTCTGTTTTTCTCAGCCAAGCCCTCTCTAGAGAATACTGGAGCTCTAGATATAACATCTATCTGAGTAGAGATAAGGCGAGCATTTCTCGTTTTAATCCAGCCCAGTCTTCCTTCTAGCTAATATTTAAGAAGGCGAAGTTTGTCTGCTGGAAGAGGGCATCTTGTTGGATAAGCAGAATAGGCCTTGACAAAATTTTGGAGGAGTTGCTAAACCTACATAATTATGGAGTCACTCAATATCCCCAACCGGTCTCGCCTTGGGGCGACTTCAGAAGCTTGAAATTATCTGTTGCAGATATGCTAAACTCTTGGGGGGGGCACTTACAGGCACCTTCAGATCCCACGCGCCACTTTCCACTTTGGTCTGTCAGTGTTTGACAGACAGTCAGAGAAAGGAGGTAGTCATTACGCTGTTATTAGCCTCCTCTCCGATATTGCAGGCATCAATATAAGCCGGAGAATATTCTTATCGAAAAAAACAAGTAGTTTCATGTCCTAAACATCTGCGCCAAAATTCACTCATATAAAATTCACTCATTTTCATTTACGAAAAAGCACTTGTGCGTAGAATTCGTGACTTTCTAACAAAATTAATCCCGCCAAGTTTCCATGGGCTTATCAAAGCTCTCTCGTTCAATTCTTCAGTTGGTGAGGTTCGCCGGTTCTGTCAGGACAACAGTGATATGCTCGTTTTGGCTGTTTCCATGATTTTTTCGCTGCATTCGACCGCATTTCCATTCCTTTTGTTATCTCTTTTATTAGGTTCCCGGGGTAACTGCGAGAATTGTTAACAGGGTGGGAATATTGCCGTACACCAAACGATTCTTCTATACAGACGACCCTAATGCACGTCATTTCTACCCTATTACGAGTGTGCCTCAAGGCTCCCAACTTTCTCCAATCTTATATCTTGCTGCCTCTATTGAACTATACAGAAAATTCAGTACTTTTACGAAGATGATTCTTATGCTCATCAGTTCCACTATATTACAGGTGTGCCTTAAGGTTTTCCACTTTCTCCCATCTTATATCTTGCTGCTTTTATCGTAATTTTTAAGACATTCAAACGCGATCAACATCTAGTCGTATACGCTGATGATACCACAGCTATGTTCTCTGGACGCATATATGCCGTCTCAGACCTCAGGCGCTTCTTTTTAAGATTAAAAAATAGTAAACCACGTCTAATTTTATTATTAACTCATCTAAATCGCAGGTGGTTGTATTTAATGGTGCCCTTGAGACAAAGAAAAATTTGAAGAAACTAGCAACCTCAGCTCTCTCTTTCATTTTGAACAATCAACCACTCCCTACCTTTACACACTGAGTAAAATACCTGGGGTACACCATTACGGTTAAATGGTCGACCAGTTCAGACTTTAATAAATTCAAGAGTGTACTGAAGTGAGCTAGAATTGCCCTGAAACGTCCCAACATATGTCATTAAGTGAGAAAACAAAGTTGTGCCTCTGGGATACTTAAGCAATATCGGGATTGATCTTCTTTTCTAGATGACGTTCCCCAGAACAAAAAAACAAAGTTTCTGAAGCTTCATATCTCGAGATTACCTACCACAGTACGCATCGACTGGATCCTCACGTGTTTGATACTCTTAGTGGTTTAGCCGTAAGGCGGTACCGGAAGGCGGTGCACTGGTGTAGGCTATCGGGATATGATCCCCGTAGCCTGACAGTAAAGAAGACAGCCCATTAAATCATATTCGTTGTTCAACTAAGAGATCTTTACCAAATTTATTTATCATGTTTTTTAAGAAAATCTTATTATAAATTTGTCAACGAGTTATTGTCAATTTTCAATCTTCCCCGTTTAAACGCACCTAGCTGAATCAGGCCAGCGAAGTATTGGATCCTATCTTTAATTGAACCAAGAATAGCTTTGAATATAAATTTGTGATTCTGATGAGCAACATTACAACTTTCAAAGAACGAATGCCTACAACTATTTTTGCAATCGCAACCAATCTTACCATAACAATAGCCTCAAACTATTCAGCATCTACTTCCTCAGTGCCAATTCGTACATCAAAGTCAGCTATGGCACAGCGAGCTCTCTTGAGAAAGTTCCAAAGTTAGTAAGTATTGGTATCCATATTAAATTATCAATTCCCAATGGACGTGTTTTTTTAGCCGCCCTTATTTTGATATCATCATCTTATTAAACTGAGAAAATGATTGGGTGATAATTCTCTAGTTATTTTATAAACTGAGCATTTAACACTTCGCATTGTTGGGTAGATCGAGTTAGGTAGAGATTGTTTTGTATTTCTTTTACGGTATCCCATTAATTTGTCGACCAAAACTTAGCGGCCCGTTATATTATATTATTTCTAAGATTGAATTAGCACAAGTAACATACTAGTTATAACTTTAATGTGTATTGTCTTCTAGTCTTTTACTTTTTAGCATACAGTTATCATCATGAGGCGTGACTGCTTAATCTAACAATACTGATAAACTCTGAATGATAGAGTCAAATGTTGTTGCACTGGTTACTTTTTAAAAGGAAACTATTTCCTTCAGCAGAGCGTAATACTACTTTACAATGAGAAAAATCATGTCATTATAATTTGGCATATCAAATAAATTCCTTACAAAACGGGATAAATAAATATTCCTTACAAATTAACCGTAATTATTTGTTATTTTTAAATACATGACGATTTAATTAAATGATAATTTAATTTTGATGCTCTGGTTAATATTTTGTAATTTTTAACAAAATCTTTAGATTTTCTTTTGTCAATCCATTCATATTCGGGCGGGTTTTCAAAAGATGTCAACATAAAAATCGAATATCACTCGTATTGTTTTGTGCTTTTATCTTAAGATGACAAAAACAAATCTATACGCAACATAATTGCTAAAAGCATACACCTTAAACTTTTAGCTTTTAGTTAATTCTATATTTGAACTGTTCATAATTTCAAATGTAATCTGGGATTACAACCATCAAATGTAACCTATCGTCTATTCATCATTTGTTATATCTAATACATTAATTATAAATTAATAATAATAATAATATAATAATATTAATATTATTAATAATTTTAATAATAACATTTCCATTGTGTATTTCGCATCTGAGATAGAGCAAAACTCTTTGCTCTAAAACCAAAAAATCTTACCAAGTAAAAAATTCTCAAGTATTAAATCAAATGTTTCATAGTAAAAATAATTCACCATTGATTAGACGAATATTTGAAATTAAATTTTACGTTTTAGAAAATAGTTTCCCTCAAATGTCAGTAGACATTTAAGATAGCATCGAAGTTAATTTTAAATTGTCTAAGTCATAGGCCTTTAAAATGATCGATTTTAAACTTTGGATGGGATTGTTGTGATTAATAAAGCAATTAATACGCCTGGGCTTAAATAAGTTGACCAGTAAAGAGGAGGGAAGTTATTTATCTAATTAACAACCAATAGAACAAAGCTCAAGGTAGGGGCATCACAATAAAAAAAGAAAAAGAGTTAAAAAATAGTCAATAAAAAGCTCCCGGCTCTAAGGCGAAAATCAACACGAAGATAGTTCTTCAATCCTGAAATATTTGTAGCCTCGGCAACAGCAGCTGGTAGATTGTTCCATCGTTTGACAATTCGATGTATTATGCCACTTCGGCTACGTCTCGGTCCAAATTTGTGTATCAGTTGTAGCTTGTGTCCTCCTATATTGTCATTAGGATAAAGTGTAAATAGGTGGCGTAAAACGTGCTTAGGAGAGTGCAATGTCCTCCACACTAACATCAAATCTGCCTTAATTAAGGACTATCAACATTACATATCCCGAAAACTTCTAGTGTCTAAAGATTTATGATCACCGTAAATTAAATTTGTGTCAAACCTAAATTTATTTGTCAGACAAATACGTTAAGCTTATAAAATCGCGTTTATCATCATACTTCAAATAATAAAATATCAAAAGGCCGTTTATAACGGGGCTAAACCTGATAACATAGCAGTTCATCATGATTACCTTTAATTTTTATTCGAATACATCGTTTGTTATTTATTAGTAAATTCACAAAAATTGACTTTTATTTTAAATTTCAATTTTTTATTTTAACTTGATATAAGTTATATGAAATATTATATACACGAGAAAATAAGATTGAATATAAAATTTCCTCTTCCTCGCCCATGTTATGTTGAGTCAATAAATAGAAGCCGATACCTGAGAGCATAGCAGTTCTTCTGATGATCTCTAATTTTTATTCTGATGCATCATCGGTTATTTATTAGTCAATTCATAAAAATTGAATTTATTCTAAATTTCAATTTTAAATTTAGCTTGAAATAAATTATATAAAATCTTATAACAATTATTTATTATTTATAAATATTTATAATTATTTTATTTTTATTGTTATTTATTAGTTAATTCACAAAAATTGACTTTCATTTTAAATTTCAATTTTATATTTAACTTGACATAATAAATATAAAATATTTAATAGCACATTTAATTTGGCCTAATAATAAACTATTAGTTATTATTTATTATAATTTATTATCATTTATTATTTAATTGTTTGAATTTTATATAGCCTTTTTTATTTATTAATAATACGTAGACTCAGTTAGCTGATCTGATTTGCTCAATTTGTATTGAAACAATGAACGACGTATCGTTCAAAAATTCAATAAATTCTGCGTTTTTGTCTTCTTTGCAGTTTAAAGCGTATATATCGATTTAATATTTATTAATATTTTATTTGCCTTGTTTTATTTATATTTAAAGAAAAAATTTTATTTTATAATTACGCTATGCATCTATTTAAATCAAAATTCTTCTTACTTGGATAACAAAAGTATTCCTTTACCGAAAACAAGAGAAATATATCACTATAAACAGGTTATATTTCGCTTATCATTGCATCCATTATCAGGCATATCAGGCATATTCTTAGAAATACGGAAAACTAATTGCTATATTCCTTCTTGTAATGATTTTGTTCATATGCCTGATGATTAGCGAAAAATATAATCAATATAATATTAAATAATCATAATATTATAACTATATAATTATAAAATCATTGTAATATTTAATCATTATTATATTTCACTGATCTATAACCAGTGAAGATATCAGCAATAATCACGAAATATACTCATTTTATATATTTTGTCTCTTATTGGTTCCGGAAAATGCATATTTTCTTTAAAATTATTAGTTTATATAGTCAAAATATTTTTTAGATCTACGACAATATGTTATGATGTCTTCTTACAAATTTGTATTTCGGTGACTAATGCCACCATAATCATGCATATAAATTTTTTCACATGACTATTAAAATAATTAATATATTTCGTTAATGGATGTCTTTACGTACCTGCTGACGATATCAGTTAATGAAATTGACCTTTTTAAAGGCCAATTATTAAGGCCTTTATTTTCGGCTCTTGGATCTGAAAAATAAATGTTTTCTTTATTACAGTGAGTTTATGTATAGGGAATACTCAAATTCGTTGTTGTTTCAATCTAATGTTTAATGATAAATTTTTATTGAGCTTTTAAGATTCGCAATAAACCTGTTGAATGCTTGCATCATTGAAAACAAAACAAAAATGAAATCAGATCGTAAGTTTCAAATCAGCTAAGATATAAGATTAAGTCTCTATCCGCAGGTCAATACGAGTATTCATCTGACCTAGATGAATCTATCGATTCGGATTACAATACGTTTTCCAGTATATCTCCACCGCCACCGACACAATTACAATCATCATCTATTCGCAATCAGCGAAGTAGCAGAAACAACATCCATACTGCGGGTAGTCAAGAACACATCGCTATTAAATCGACATCTCAAAACGACCCGTTAAAATTTGTTCGAATACAAAATCAAATCACTATGAAATCAAGATACAAGCCAGTTCAGCAGGGTGCGCTAATTCTCGACAAGTTCCCGAAACATGATGTACAATGGAATAATATTCGAAATTCGATTGCAGTAAAACAACGATGTGCCAACTGCGGTGGGATGTGTCATGATGACTTCTGTGTTGAGGTAATGTATTCGATGTAGCATTAATTATCATTGCTAATTTATAAATTGGCCAGTTCAGTCTAGACTTCTAGCTTCAACTTTGACCTTTATATCTAATCTTATTTGCATAGTGTACTGAATAGTCCGAAACTCTTTTAATGCGTATTGTCGCATTATTTTCGAGTAAAAGGGAGAATACAAAATACGGTTAATTCGATTTCTTTTTTTGTTTTTCTGAGGTGGTACAGAAAGAGTGGATGCATTTACATATGTTGTTTGAAATAGAGACACATTGCATGACGTATCGAAAAAAGGCCCGTGCAAGAGAAATTATAAATACTATCTACTACTATATATAATGAATGTTCTCTCTGAAATTTTACATTGCAACCAGTAAAAAAAGGATCATTTTAATGTGATTTCATATTTCTCTAATGATGTCATTGCTTTGAAAAACAATAACGGAGAGATAGACTATAGGAGTGAAACTATTTGAATAGAGAGAGCGAGCAAAGGAAAATTTAGTTATGCTTTTTGTTTTCTAAAGTATAACATTACACACCTGTAAAAGAAGCAAAGCAAAACTAGTAAAAGGCCTGATTGCTGTTTTTGTATTCTGCAATGGACTATGGTGATCATATTCAGGTATATATCGTGCACTCTAATGTTACATATTAACTTTAATACAAGTATCGATGCTATCGACACATTACGGTGAAACCGTAATGTCACATCCGTCTATGAAATTGCAATGTAATTTGCAATTGTCCAAATACCGTTTTTACTTTGTCTTCCGATAGTTAGTAAAGAACAGTCTTCACTAAGTGTTAGCCATATCAAATGCAGGGAATATTTTCATTTAATGTAATGATAAGGTGCCATTTATAATTTTATTTATGTCAACTGTAGAGGAAAATTTGAAAACTTTACCTCTACAGTTAAGGAAAATTTGAAAAATCCACTTCAAAAATTTAATTTTTTATATTACACTTATATATTACAATATAAATTCATACTGAGCGCATTGAAAATACGTTTAGCTCGGTATATCATTTGTTAAAACAGTCTCAACCTTAATTATCCGCTTTTAAATCAAAAAATTATTATATTAACCTTATTATGAAGATAACAATTACAATTGAAAATTATAAGAAAATTACAATTTGATAAAGAATTATTTGAGCTGGATTAATAAAGGAGGAAAATTTTATTTGATATTTCGTTAATCGCAATTAGCATCTTCAGAAAATTACATGCTATTTTTTGAAGATGCTTACTGAGGTTATCGAAATATCAAATAAAAGTTTTCCCTTTTTTGATCCATCTCCAATTTTTCTTCAATAATGGATCAACTATTTACAATTAACTTTATTATAATGAATTTATGTAGTTGGCACTCAAATTCTTTGCCACATTACAATCTAAAGATGTTTAATGTCACATTTTTATTCAGCTTATATGAATCTCAATAAGCATGTTGATTACCTGCATAATAGAAAACAAAACGAACATAAAACCATATTGTAAATTTGAAATCAAATATTATGTATCTGTAAGTAATACACTATAATTCTTCCAGATAAACTGTGAGAAATGCTATCATAATTTTTTATTTAATTATTTTTACAAAATTAATAATATTTCAATTATTCCTGCTTTACAAGAAATGTTCCATTAATTTACACAAATTTAAAGTTAAAATTTAAATTTTAAATATTAGTAACCTTGTTTTATTGTTAATAGTAAGATTCTTGATTATATTAACTATAATGTTATAGTTAATAACACTTATATTATCGTTATTATATAACGATAATAAATAAAACGTTGAACTCAAGTATCTGGGTAATTTTTTCTAGTTGAAAGTATTTGAGATATATCACGTTCAACATGTCATATCCAAAGACACCAAAAGTTAATAGTCGACGAGTCTATCTTAATTTATATCCCACATTTCTTAGTTCGGATTAAAAATTCTAATTTTATACTAATTTTAAGGATGTTGAAAAGTGGAAAAGCAAAAGACGACAGAAGAAAGGCATAATAATCGAGGAGAATCCACTGCTTCTAAATGAGGCTACTATTAGCAGGTAAAATCCAGTTTTATTATTTTGCTATTTAATAAATACAATACAAATATGAACTCTAATATGAACTTTTATTATATAGTGATATAATGAAAATCAAATAAGATCATATAAAATGATATAAGATTGAACACTTTAAACTTTTCAAGAAAAGTTTAAAGTGTTTAAGTTAATTACAATGAGCCACTGAGGAAGCCGTAACGCGGCGAAAGCTCTGGCAGTATATGGCCCAATTGAACAAAACTGCTTAGCTGTGCAGGAAAATTTTATTTTAGAAGAATTGAAATTATCCAAACACTTAAAATTGTGATTGCATTTTGATGTAAATTTAACAGTTGAGACTCGTTGTGGTTTGCTTGTCAGATTAAATATTTTTAAATATGCTCTTTTATAAATAAAATACAAATAAAATTTACCATAAAATATTTTATTTGTTTTAGTTAACTATTTACAAGAAAACAAATTTCAAAACAAATAATATTTTTCATTATATTATTTTCATTATAGTGATTTTCATTATTCATTAAAATATTAAAAAATATTAGAAATTATTAAAATAATTTCAGACCAAGAAAGAACATGCCTTATATATAAACTAAGACTTAATTGACCTGTGTTTTCATATTTTACTTGTAGATCATGATGTGCCAACTTTTAAGTATTTAGGTTTCCATGTCAATTTAGATTTGATTATACCATATAATTATCATTTTATCATAAATGTCCGCTTATCTCTCAGCCTCATGTTGTTAAGATTTTGCGTAGTTTATTAGATCAAAGAGCTGAGCTATTATTATATACTGCCAGAGCTTTCGCCGCGTTACGGCTTCCTCAGTGGCTCATTGTAATTAACTTGAACACTTTAAACTTTTCTTGAAAAGTTTAAAGTGTTCAATCTTATCAAGAAAGTTTAAAGTGTTTAAGTTAATTACAATGAGCCACTGAGAAAGCCGTAACGCGACGAAAGCTCTGGCAGTATATAATAATAGCTCAGCTCTTTGATCTAATAAACTACGCAAAATGTCATTTTATGGTTAAGGTCATAGTGTAGTTTAATTCCATAAAGTTATGCCATATTTACTGGGTTATTACGTTTGATAATTAATAAAAATATTAATAATTAATCTAAAATAAATTAATAATTAATTAATAATTAATACTAAATTAATTAAGATTAATAAACCGGATATTTATAATTTTGTGTTGTCAATTAATTTAAGTAATATCAATATTATGTCAATTAAAATTATTATAGTTAAGATATATCTTATATTTATTAAGATACTTAATTAATTAAGATTAATAAATAAATCGGATATTTTGTCAATTTATTCTTATACCGTTATATCGTTAACGTTGTACCGTTGATACCCCGTAAACTGCATATTTGCTAAACAAGCAATTGTAAATGTGACGGTTTTACACGAATTTTTAAAATAGTGGATCGATTGTAAATGTGATTGTAGATGTGAATCAATTGTAAACGTGACGGTTTTACACGAAACGTTAAAATAGTGGATCGATTGACTTTTCTGTTTTTCATTTTATCGATTACGTTTATTGCAATTTGAATATATTTCAGCTCGAAATAAAAATGACATTTTGCATGGTTTGCATATGCAAACCAGTTTTGCATTTAATAGCCTAAATATTGTTGCCATTTGAAATTTTTAGTTAGCGCGTTTTAATACTTGCCGACTATTGTGTTACACTTATTTAGTCTGTCTCAAATTGAACCATCAGAAGACCGAATCGAGAGAATTGAGCCTCCGATAAGTACGGTGAGTGTAAGCAAGCAGATTTAAGTTTTGTAGAAGTCATAAGACCAAAATATATGCGAATTACAAAATATTTTGTATGACAAAAAATTTGGTAAACAAAGAAACTATGAAAAACAAACTTCAAAAAACCGAGATTGACAAAATCATGTAGATAAAATTTTATTGCCGTTCAATAAACGGCAATACAATAAGCAAAATGACACAGGCAAAAGATACCAAATTAAGGGAAGCCAAATTAGCCGACTATTTATAAACAAGCCACACTATTACTTCTTTCTAAATACAAAATTTCTTAACATAATTTTTAAAATTTTTTTTTTTTACAAGTCCATCGGAAAAATAAAAATATGTAAATAAAAAATAATTTTTAAAAATTGTATAAATCAAATCAGCTAATCTCGTCTAGGTATTTAATATCGTTAAATAATTTAAAAATTTATATAAACTAAAAAATAAAAAAAAAATAAAACAATTTATAGATAATAAATTTCATCAGAAGAAATACATCATTAGCGCTTATTTGGCCTCGCTGTTATGTTGAGTCGTTGAATAGCGGGCCGAAACCTGTTAACATAGAAGTTCCTCCTGATGACATCTAATCTTTATTCTTATATATCGTCTGTTATTTGTTAGTCAATTCATAAAAATTGATTTTTATTTTAAATTTTAAGGTTATATAAATATAAATTGTATAAAATCTATGCTATTATTTATTATTTATCTTTATTTTTATTTATAAATATTATAAAATATGTAGACTCAGTTATTTGATCTGATTCTTAAAGTTTCGCTTAACATGCATTATTAGCAAGTGTTTGACCCCGCTGCTATGTAAGGGCGAGGAATAGGGACCGAAACCTGATAGCATAGCAGTTACTCCTGATGATCTCTAATCCTTATTATTATGCATCGTATGTTATTTATAATTCAATTCAAAACAAGTTACTTCTATTTTAATTTTAAATTTTAACTTGATATAAATATAAATTGTTTAAAATTTTATATAATTTTGTTATTTATCATTGTTATTATTTAATTATAAATTAATTATTTTAATTTTATTTATCATTAAGAGAATCAGTTAGCTGATCTGATTTAGAAATTGAATAAACCAAAATTAGCTGAACAAATGCAGACAAAATACAAACAAATAGCATGGTATCAGGGCGTCAGCACCACGAAATAAATTCAACAGTGAAATTGTCGCAAATGACAAAGTCACCGTTTCGAGCTAGTTGGCTCTCATCAGTAGCTTGTACTCCCCACAACTGGATTGAAGTTGGGAGAAAAGCTATACGGTGATTTGAAACAACAAAGGCTCCTTGTTCCCTTGCAAAGACTGGGGTTTGCAACTGCAAATATTTACCCGTCTGCATTAAGCGCTGGAGAACCAAGCGCGTTGTGCTACAAAGATACACACCAGTTGGCTACTGGATAGTACAATGTAGCACTACGATGCACTGCTGCTATGCATCACTATCAATAAATTTCCTCAAATGGAAATACTATTGTTCGTGGAATCATTTGATATCAGGGCGTCAGCACCACGAAATAAATTCAACAGTGAAATTGTCGCAAATGACAAAGTCACCGTTTCGAGCTAGTTGGCTCTCATCAGTAGCTTGTACTCCCCACAACTGGATTGAAGTTGGGAGAAAAGCTATACGGTGATTTGAAACAACAAAGGCTCCTTGTTCCCTTGCAAAGACTGGGGTTTGCAACTGCAAATATTTACCCGTCTGCATTAAGCGCTGGAGAACCAAGCGCGTTGTGCTACAAAGATACACACCAGTTGGCTACTGGATAGTACAATGTAGCACTACTATGCACTAGCTCGAAACGGTGACTTTGTCATTTGCGACAATTTCACTGTTGAATTTATTTCGTGGTGCTGACGCCCTGATATCAAATGATTCCACGAACAATAGTATTTCCATTTGAAGAAATTTATAAATAGCATGGCATATTGTAGAGTAAGACTAATTGACAATTACTAACAAAATCTGACATAAAAAGAATTAATAATTTATTGAAGTACATCTAATTGACAAAAGCCAATTAGTGAAAGTAGTCAACAAAACTTTATTACGATGATTGTCTTAGTATAACTCCAATTCCATATTTGCATTTAAATAATTCGATTTATTCTATAATTCTTAAAGGTTTGGATAATACCGAATCTACATATGAATTTTTCATTAGACAAATTACTTTAGAGCAAATACATATTAGAATGTATTTTAAATACATTTTGGTTATGTTGTATGCTGGGTCTGCTTCAAGCTTCACCAAATGCTCCTTTGAATTCCAAATTGTAAAGGCGTAAATGTTGTGAAAAAATTTCAAAAGAATAGAAAATTATTTTAATTTATCATATCATATTCTTTTGTGCTTCTTTTATGTCTTTCTGTACATACATAAAGACATAAAAAAATGAAATCGTTTATTTTTGTTTACTTTTCGTATTTGCTTATGTTCAGCTGAATATTATAAATTAATACAATATTTTGTAGTATATGTTTGTCAAATTTCTATAATAATTTATTTTGTCTATATTTTGTTTAACATTTTGTCGTCAGTTACCAATAATTATGTTATCAAATGCTCATTAATTTTAAATTTATTAATTACAATTAATTAAATTATATTTATTATAATTAATAAATTTTTTAATCAGAATTTTTTATAAAATGTTTTATAAAACATTACAATTTTATATTACAAGTCAATCTTGAAAATAAAAAGATGTTAATTATAATTAATAAATTAATTGTATCAATTTAAATTTCATTGATTTTAATTTATAATTCAATTCAACTTTTGCCAGTTTTACACCGCTGTTGAGTGATTTAATAATCACTAATAGTCTTAATACATTTTCGATAAGAGGCCCAATCTGGGACCGTTGTCTGATTGATATATTTAAATAAAATGGGGACATACTATGTCAATGCTTTTTTATCAGTTAACTAAACATTATATCATCTGGTTGCATCACTACATTATCCTCACATTTATTGTTTCTATTCTTGATACACCAGGACGCTAATAATCAATTTGAGTGGATCTCATCAGCAACTGATGATACCCACCCATGCTTATTAGTAGCCTCCTGCTGTATTAAGAATAGGAGTTATACCTGTAAGGATGAATTTCAGCCCACAGATGCAATCAACTTAAATTATCAGTTAATTTTCAGTAACCAATAAAGTTAATTAATTTTTTATCAATTAACTAAAAATTATATTGTGTTAGTTCATGTGTATTGTGATACCGATATGTAATTTTAACAAACTTTTGTGTATGTTAAAGCACAAAGGATTTCAACAGTTTTATAACTATTCAAGCATTATAAGCTGATACATGCCTGTATTCATTAAGAAATTCGAAAAATCTACTATTACAAAAGAAAAAAAATTCGATGTCAAAACTGAGAAAAAGACTTCAACAAAGGTTGCCTCCCGGAAAGATCGCACCAAGTTTGACACTGAGGTAATGGTCATTTTAATGCATGCATTTCAATGTTCAATAGACTATAAATTTTAAGTTTGACGAAAACAAATTTCATGTAAAGTGTGATTACCGTTGACTTGTCATCTTTATATGCGCAAATTCGCAATGTAATTGGAATTTAATGTATTTTTTATATCCATAATGTATTTATTACATATTCAATTTCTATTTCAAAGTCCGCCGCAAAAAAACGACGCTTGTTTGTTGGGTGACTAATTTTCACACTTTATGTGATACCAGCTCGATTTTTTAATTAATCGAGCTGATAATTAATAATTAATTAATTATTATTAATTAAAAATTAATTATATATTTTTTAATTAATCGAGCTTATTATTAATTATTAATTAATAATTATTAATTAATAATTAATAATCAAGCTGATAACTAATTAATCTATTTGTCGGTTTACATAAATAAAATTAGAAATGTATAGATTAACTTAAATTCAAATTAATGAATTTTAAATTTTTGACTATTTTAAAATAATATAACTAATATTATATTATCTAATATTATATTATTTAATAATATAACTAATATTAATATATACATTAATCATACATATTAATCATACGATAATCATAATTATGAAGAGAAAATTTATTGCCATCGCGCCTCTTGGCTTCGACAAAATAAAAAAGAAAAAAAATATAGTTACAATAAATCAAATACATTCAATTTAAACGGATGCTGATATTAGACGTTGTACCAATATATTGCATCTTCTCTTCGTCATATAATATGCCCTAATGTTTCTGCACTGTTCCTCTTAAAAAGCCTCAGATAGTTCGTGCACTTTACTTCATACGATTGATATCTTGCAAACTCAAATGCTGCAAATATGGACATCCGAAAATATGAAGCAAGGACCAGCAAGCGCACAAACAAAATTTGCACGAACAGCACGACGATCGCGAATGTAAAGGAATGTGTATACGACAAATCTTATCGTGATACCCATGAGTAGAGAAACGCCAAACCAATGGCCGCTTACAATTGTGTGAATATTTCCAATGCTGTTGACAGGCAACTGGCGTTAAAAAGTGTTCCGGATCAATCCCCGATACTTTCTTGTTAAATATTTCTAGATTTGCAGTATAATTAACAGTTTCGACCATATTAATAAGACTGCGCAGATATACGAATAAAGGTGGGACAGCTGCCAAGATAGAAACTAGTGTGGATGGTCTTTGGTGAAACTCCCACTATGCGCTTTAAGAATCTTGCCTGACATCTGTCGAGCTGCATGAAATTACCGGAAGTCAAATCATTCCATACAATGGAAAGTCCATAACTAATCATGGGCAACAACATGACTCTAAAATACCTCAATGCACCCTCGAAAGACAGACTCCCCAGATTATGGATCAAACTCGTTGCCGTAATTATTTTTGTCCTTGCGTTCCAAGTGATCAACAAAACATCAACGCGAAGTGAGGTACATTCCTAGATAAGTATACGAACGCGAAAATTCCAGCGACTTGTTGTGAAATGTGAGCTGATCATGCTTGCACTGCGGATCACCCTTACAAAACTTGACGACTTTGGTCTCTTCGATGTTAACCTTCATTTAGTTAGATGTACAATAATGATATAGCGCATCTAAGGCTCTTTGAGAAGAGGATGTAGTATCCGACACTATGACAAGATCATCTGCATACATCACTGACCATACCCTATTCGAATTTCGACATAGGCAGTTTACGCGAAAGGATTGTGAAAACTGAATCCCGTCAAATATTCTAAGTGAACTTGGTTAAAGGATGCTGCTTATAAGTTGAAGAAAGCGGTCATATACTTAATGATAATCACAATTATAATTTAATTTATGTTAAATTCGCTTTATGTAAAACGCTTATTTGTTAATTAAATAATCAGAATACAAATCAAATTATCTGATTATTAAAATCTGATAATCTGATTTATCTTATTATTTTAATTTTTACAAATTAAAATAATTATGATTAATAATTATTAATTATGATTAAAATATTTCTTAATATTTCTTACTGTTATTATTTATTAATATTATAATAAATAATAACAGTATAATAAATACATTATTTCTCACTTATTGAACGAGGAATAACGAAATACGAATTCATGTAAAATAATTAAAACCAGATACGAGAGAGATTTAAAACAGAAATATAAACCAGATATTTAGAGAGAATTATAATCAGTTTACCATGAATAACAACTGAATTATTAATGTCGTTAATTGTTTTTCATCTGCTAACAAATGACTTTATATCATAAAAATGTAATTTCATTTCAAGAAATGAAATTTAAAACAACCTTTACAGAAAATTGAATATTTAAAAGTATTTTTTTATTGAAATTTAAATAAACAAAAGAATTGTATTTTATGTTTAAGTAAATTTACCTTAATTTACCTTCTGGTAGTAAATTTTTATCTTATGTTTAAGTAAAACAATAGTTTTATATTCGAAATTATCAAATTTGCCACCAAAGTGGCAATTTTTGTTTATTTTCTCGAGTATTAATTTTCGTTAACACGCATTTAGAAGAAGACAATTACAATTCGAAAAACAGCAGAATTCAATTCTTTCGGCTTTGAGATTGAACAATGTACTGAATCATCGAAAACATTGATATCAAGTGTAGATGCAGGTGATGCAGTAAATTGTGTATTTTCAATTAATCGACATAAAAATTTAAAACTTTTGAAGTTTTAATTTTTATTCAAATATTAAATTTTATTTTAAATACTAGAATTGGATTCTTAAATCGTTTGTGTAAGGGACTTTACTAAAATCAAACAGTTGATCTAAAAAAGAACATTGAAATGTGGGATTTACTCAAATGTAGGAAATGAGATTTTTGAAAATTTGCAGGAGCTAAAAATATTTTATTCCATAAATAAAAAACATTCACTGATTCAACCTCTACATTCAAAGCGTAAACGGAAAGGAACAGACTGTAATTATAAACTACCACTTTCTAATCCTTCAGAAAATATTACATTATTGAAGTTCTTCCGTATCAGTAAAAATCAATGAAGTGGTCTTAACAAGATTTTAACCTGGATTTTATGAAGATCAATACTCTGTGCCGAAAACATTTAATGTGGAATCTAAAATTATAATGAGTAAACATAGGCTTAAAAATAATCCCTATCGTATACAAAAGGCGCTATCTTTTTTTTCGAACGCTCTTTCTTCTCCGCCAAGCAAGGTCTGAGTTAAATGAAAGGACACTTTCGGGTGAATAAATTTACGTATTGTAAATTTTCATGTTGTACGTCATCATCCACGTCTAAGATGGTTGTTATCTCTCACGATAAACAAACAGTCAATGTAACCACTTCAAAATCTTAAGGGTGTGCATATATGTTACTCTAACGTTCGCATTTTAGTAAAAAAAGATTTATGAATTAGTCAATCTCCGCATATAGTTGTATTAGCGGAAACCTGGCCATCCAGTGATATTGCAGATGAAATTATTGCATTAGACAACAACAGTGTGCTTCTTCGATATGATCACAGAAGTTGCCGTGGGGAAGTGCTATCCTATATTATAGGAGTGAAAAACATCCACATTCATTAAAGTACGTCAGTGACTCTGATACTGAGGCACTTTCCAGACATCTTTCAATTCCTAAGTATGCAAATCTTAATGTATAAGTATTCTATCGTCCCCCACTCGTTCATAGTATGTCTTTAGTCGACTTGTTAGAAACCAACAGTCGTCACAAGCGTCGTATAGTATTAGGTAATTTAAACATACCAGTACTAATTGTGACGAGTATGCCACAGATTGTAAACACCCCATGAAACATTTATCTAATCAATGCAGTATATAACACCGGATTATACCAGCATGTTCGATCAGCATCTTGTTTTATAGAACAATCATCCTCTCAATTGGATGTTATTCTTTCAACTCCCTTCCCGTGACGTCGAGAATCTTAAATATCTTTGTAAAAGTGATCACTGTGTTATCTTTCTATATTAAATCAAAAACGTGGATTCCGTAATATATTTTCGTCATAAGTTTAACTTTTGGAAGGCAGACTTTTCATTTATTGCTGCTCATTTTTCAAGAGTAAGTTGGCCAGACCCTAGAATTGAGGGAACTTGAGACATTTTGAAAACACGTTGTTTGATTTATTAACACAATATTTACCATGTTCGTCGCAATCGCAGATCAATGTTATATCCAGGGTTTGACTAGAACAATGAGCGAGAAAAGCACTGGATATTATCAAGACAAGATCTTACCTCCCATGAAGATTTAGACAATTTCGGAATAAGTGTATCACAATGAAAATGGTCAAACGTATAATTTTGGGGAATTCGTAATTAGTCAATGCAATCACAAACCTAAGGTTGAAACTTCTATTGAATATAGTAATTGTAATTCAAATGTGTATGATGTCTTGGCAAATAGAGCTCATCCTTCCTTTACAATCAATGATGTATATAATTCACTTAAGCGTTTAAAATCATCCATTGCAGCTCTTTCAGACTGAATCCCGGTCATATACTTGAAGATGCTTGCACATCGTATTGATAAATCACTGGATTATATCTATCATTGCTCCATTTGTCAGGGTTGTATTCCTTCGCGATGGAGATAGTCCGTAGTTATTCCAATATTTAAGAAAGGCAAACAGCATTTTTGCACCAATTACAGACTCGTAGCATGAACTGGAATCGTTGTAAAGTTATGGAACCCTTGATACTCATTAAAATTTCTAAAGATTGGAATCCCAGAATATAATAGTGGATAACCAATATGGTTTTCGTTCTAATCAATCATCTATTAGTAATATTCTGGTTGCCATGTATTCATGGCAATCTGCATATTATAGAAAGATTCAAACGGACGTTATATATGCTAAATTTTCTCGAGCATATGATACAGCACCGCATAATATTCTTATCCAAAAACTGAAAAGCCTTTATATAGATGAAATATCTCTTAGATTGCCGATTATTTATAGGATTAGTCGTTAAAATAACGAGTTGGGTCGGACATTTCTAAACCTCGCAATATATTAGCTGGTATTCGCAAGGGCTCAGTAATTTCACCGTTTCTATTTGTGCTCTTTATCATTGATCTTCCTAAAGCTATTCAATCTTACATTGTTGTGTTTGCGGATGATGCAAAGATTTATCGTGATATTGTTAGTACGGATGATGTTAGTGTTTTGCAATAGGATATAAGCACTTTATTGAGATGACCCCAGATAAATCTTCATATCTAGCGAGATGTGCCCATCTCACAATTAAACCAAATGTTTAATCTCATATAATCTGGACTCTGTAAACATACCAAAGGTATCAAAGTACAGATATATAGTGATAGTTTCGTCGAATTTGAGATATGCGGCTAATACTAGGATAGTGTTTTGTCGAACATTCTTATTAATGATGCTGTCTAGGAGATCATTCCAGTCATTTAGTTCGGATACATTTAGGAAGATATTTGTATTTTTTTGCCCACTATTGAATACGGCTTTTTTGTTAGCTTTCGGCAAACATTACCAGAATCTCGCTAAATAGAAAGAGTTTTGAGAGCAGGATCACACAATATAGTAGATTTATCGTATTTACCTTACGAAGATAGAATAAAATATTTGAATATGACGTTATTAAGATATCATAGAACAATTATAAATCTTACGATTGTGTATAAGATAGTAGTGAATGACTTTGGATCAAAGGGACATAAGAAGCTATTTACTTTGTCATACAACCATCGCGCTAGGGGACATTAATGTTAATCATACCATGAATTCGGAGAATTTCGATGCATTGCCGATTTGCAAGTAGAACAATAAATAATTGGAATGGGTTGACCCCATAGGGTTATGACCCCATCATCTTGAATGATTAAGGAAAGTTGAGAGAATCATTAACTTGACAGGATAAAAATGTCCATTTTGATATAATTTTAAATCCTTCCATATTAAAATATCATTTATGATAATTTTTTGGTGTAATGAAGATTTGTTAAGTATACAATAGAAATTTTATATAAATGTTCATCTTCATACGTCTCTATTTATTTCCCGCTATGACCTATCAACTTCCTGACCTCTAAAACGATTCTTCTACATTATGTTCATAGATTACATTTCGATCATCTAGATCTAACAGGCCAATCGCGATCTTAAGTTAGATAAATTTCCGTCTTAAAATAAACGACTTTAAACCAATATGAACCAACTTTGTTGAGTTCAGATTCAATTTTGTATTCGACGATTTGAAAATTCGGAGACCCATTAGTCAGAAAGCTGATATCGAATGTTTGCAATTACACCTAGAAACCATGATTGAGTAGTCCTTTACGAATGATCTGTTTCTGATGCAGAAAAGAACTTTTGCCTTCGTCTGTCGGGTAGCGCGAGTCCACCTTTGTTTAATAACTATATACGAGATCTTTAACAATTTAAAAAGTTGCTTTTGTATTTTATAATTATCAATCAATTATAATAATATAAATATATATTTTTTTGTTTTATTTTTATATTCAAATACTTACGCATATTATGGCAGTTGCAAAAAGGCAAAAATGCAAGTTCTAGGAGAACTTAATGGAATAGACATGAAATTTATTAAAAGTTTAGAAGTTTAAATAAATAGTATATTACAAAAATATGTATCATTTCGAATTTGCTGTAAACTAAATGTGTTTTTTAAATTAAAGCAATTACTCAAAGTAATTATTTAAATTAATTTTTTAATTACTTATAGGCAGTCCTGCAGATATTGCTGGTGTGTTGGTTCAAGATGTTCTAATTGAGATCAATGAATTAGAAGTTAAAAATATGGCGTTTGACAGTATCCAAAAATTGATTAAAGATCGATATAAGCTTGGACACATATCTTTAAAATTAATTTCAACACCTCATGCAGGTCAGCTTATTAACTTTTGTATAAAAGTTTTAATTTCAACTTGTTCTACTTTACGGATTTTGCATTTTTTTAAATAGGAGTATTTAAAATTTAGTAACTAATTTGTAATTAATTAAGCTAATTTATACAACTAAACGTAATACGGAATATTATTAATTAATAATATGTTCATTATATATTATGAATATTATAAATTATATATTTTAATTCACACGTTTAATTTATTTTGGAACAACATGGAATTGATTCATGTATAGTATAAATCGATATATGTAAAATCAATATAATAGAGACAATCGAATTGACTATTTGTAAATATTTTTATTTACGATATCACGTAATTTTAACTTCATGTTGATATTGATTAGTAATAATTCATTCAAATCATTTGTATTCAATCTAATGAATTACTATTTACAAATGATGCTCTACTCACATAATAATTCATCAAGCGAAAAACCAAATATGGTAATGATTACATATCATAAATTTATTACACAAATTTTATAATAATAAGACTTTATTAATAAAAATACATAAATGGAAGTGTCGTTTAACAAGAAATCCGTTAGAAAAAAAATAAATAAACAGTCAGTCAACAGAAAAAATAGGTCAACAATTTCTTTGTCTTCTTCCTATTAAGGCCTCAAATCAATGGGGATCTGAGCCCCCCCCCAACCAATCCAGCACGCCGCTTTCCGATTGAACCACCCGGGGTCTTTCACCTCCCGAAGAATCCAATCGGTGCGGACGATGTTGGGTAAACGAGAGACGAGGAGCTTAAGAAACCTTAGCCTTTGCTCTGGGGGACGTCCTCTTGAGAAGAAGACTAATCCCGAGATAGCCCAGGTACCCCAAAGGCGCACCTGGGTTTTCCCATTCAACGACAGATGCTGGGCCCGTTTCAGAGCCCACCTAGCTTTCTTCAGGATACGTTTGAGTCTATCCAAGGCCTTGCTGCATGTAGAGTACCAGTGGCCCCAGGCATGGCACTTGTTACAGTGTGGGAATGTGAGTCGGTCTTCGTCAATTAGAGTGAATCCTAAGTTAAAACCTAGGAAATGATTCGCGGACGATTTAGAAAGAAGCAGACCGGAATCAAGATCTGTATTTGCAAAAGCCACTGGGAGGGGGTCGCCCCCTTACCTAGGACTTGCCTCACTGATTGGAGGCCATACAATTTTTTCAGAGTTATCAAATCTTCTTCTGTTAGAAACAATGGAAAATTAGATATTTTAACTGAGCACTGAAGGGGTTTCAACGTTATGGAACCAGAGTCCAAAAGGTGCTTGTCAAAATAATCTTTGTATTCCTTTAATAAAGAGGCATTCGGGAAGGAAAACTCTTACAGTATTGTCCAAAATCTTCACTGAATTGAACAGCACCCTGTTTGGATGAATTGATACAAACTTTCGCAAAAAGGTTGAGAAGAGATTGTGTTTCTCTATTGGTTTTTTTGAATTGATGATGTACAGGTTAGCTAATTTTGGAATCGGGGGTAGCAGCCCCTTATCTGCATTTAATAAATACGAAACATCTCTAACCTGATTAGAATTGTCTCCAGTAGACGAAAGAATTGAACCAGATCGTTCATTACTACCATATTTCATTGTAAAATCACCAAAAGTTGTAGAGCTTTGAAGCTCCGATAGCGTTTTAGCATTCATTTTTTGCACAAATTTTAAGTATAGCGTAAAAGGCATCAATACATCAAAACCAAATGGGTGGTATTTCTTTGTACATGCACTACATGTGGTGAACAGTACGTCGGTGAAACTAGAAAATCAAATAAATATTCTAATAAATAACCGACGTGCTGACTTAAAGGCAAAACGTACAACTGCAGATGTAGCTGCATCGCACATAATTAATCCTATTTTTTAGCGCTTACGATTATTGAAGGTAACATACAAAATACTGCTAAAAGAAAAGAAAAGGAATTCTATTGAATGGCACAGATAATGACAGACATGTCAATAAATACAGAATTAGGATGCGCTCTCGATTTAACAAATAAATGGCTTGATATTGTAGCAAGATTTTGTTGTTGATAGTTGTATTTCTGATGTTATCTCGTTGATATTTTGTAGATTATATTCCTAAAGAAGACCAAACAGTGGTCGAAAGCTTGAAAAACAATTAGAATAACTATTGTCTTTGTACTATTCGGTTTGAAACTTAATTTTAAAGATTATAGATAATCATTTGGATCCATATTACTGGCTCGATAAGTTGTCAAACGCTGATAATACATTTCACGAATTTCCCCTGTAAATTAACACGATAGTGTTATAGTATAATCATAAAAGATTACATTATATTTTACATTCAGGCTACAAAGCGAGCGTTTTGGTTCTTATCTGTAACGATATAACAAATTTGATGCTTGAATATACGTTTTAAATCACAATGGCGTTCTTGTATTTAAGTAGATGATCGTGTATTTTTTTAAATATATTTTTTAAAATAATCGAGCGGTATTTTTATTAAAAATTAGTCTGTGTTATGCGAAAGAAATACGTAAGATTGCACACATTAAAAAATACTAATTAGTAAAACATTATTTATCCTTTATTTTTTCGACCTGGACATTTATAATTTAATTATATTTTCGATTGTTTCTTATTCTGAACAAATTTCTCTATTTTTTCCCTATTTTTCCAAATCTGTATTTCGCTAAAGTAGAACACCGACCATTTTGTATTTAAGTATTTAACTGCTGAATAGCACTTTAAATTTTGTATTGCGCGGATGTTGATGTACTTCTGGTTTATTTTAGTTACGACGAGAATACTTTATTTCAATTCATTATAATTTATACTTTTTTTGATACTATTTTGAAGATTCGAATTCTGTCAAGCCAACACCAACACCGTCACATCATACGTCTCTTGAGTATTTTGATGCCGATGACATTGTTGACAAAAGAAATACGAATTCTGCAGATGCCCCGAAGCCCTTGATAAAGCCATTAGCCTTCGATGAGGTCAGTCAGAAGCAGGAATTACGTTCGGATAAAATTTCCAAACCTGCTTTTGACGCTGTTAATATTAAAGAGATAATCACACAGTTTGATGATTGCCATATTACAGACAAACCTCTATTTGACAGCGATGCCACAATAAATGATGCCCCATTTAAACACGAAACCACTGAGCATGGCAATATAGATCAAAATGAATCCAGCAATACAATTAGTCAAATGAAAGATATAGAAAAGCAATTTACAGATGAAAAGGATATTTCCAATAATGTAGGTTTGGAATTAAAAGTAGTTTGAAATTAAATTGTCGGCTTTAATTAATTTGTAAGTTTGCAACCTTTCCACTAGCAAATTCATTATTGTTCCAGTTATATACTATTTTGTAAAATAAATTAATAAATTTAATTAAATTAATAAATTAATAATGCAGTTTCAATTGCCGCTTGGTATATTATGGTTCGATTCAACACACGAACCAGATGCTTAAATATTTATTTGTGTCGTAAAATTTTATGTTGATTTAGAAAGTAATTATCTCGAAAAAATTAAAACGGTTACTCTGCTCTATTTCGATTTTACCAAAATAAAAATAATAATTTTATTATTAAAAAATAATTAAAATTAAAATAAAATTTTGTTATTTTTATTATAAATTTTTATTTTCTATTTTAACAATACAATAAAAATTAAAAAATAAAAATATTACAAAAATTAAAATGTTAACATTTAATAAACTATAAAGCGAAAAAAATATGGATAATAAACAATATGAATTGTATTAGAAAATAAGATAAAAATAAGTTAGAAATTAAAAATTCAAATAAAAGTCAAGAGTCTTCATTACGTTCTACAGCCATTTTTGCGTCCCCCATAGATGCAGCAAGCGCTTCAAGATTAGTATCACGGCTATGGAATCCCACTGTCTGCATTTGTACAAGTTCGGATGCATAAAGTTGTTCTTGAGTTTGGTTTGGTTGTTGATTTGTCGGCTGATGTTGCTGGGGATGAAGACGATCTAATGGTTGAAACAACGAATCAGTATAATCTTGAATTGACTATTGTAAATTTTAAAATACTGTTGTGGCATAAGCTGTTTGTCTATTGCTTGGTGATCGAATAGAATCCACATCAGATGAAGTAGGTTGACTATTCATTTGATTATCGACTAGACCGCTTATATTTGAAGATATCAACTGTGAATATACTTGTGGGGATGTGTACCTAAGACGAATTAGGTTCTGTATAATTTGTACAATCGTCCTCAATGCTCGAGTATTTGTGCATAGAGCACGAATTTCAGGTATTGGCCACTGACTTATAAACTCATGAATTACACGATGTACTTGTTCTCTTTGTCTTTCGTCCTGTATAAATTCATATGTACGCAACAGATTAAGTAGAATACCAGGATCGCGGATAGAATCATCCATATTTAGGTAATAATATCTGGGTAACATTTAATAATACGCATTATTTGCGCAGCCTTAATTTTGTTTGTTCTTTAAACACGATAAATATCACTGGTGTTTCAATTTCATCTTTTTGGTGAATTGTTTGGTAATACAGGATCTGTTTTTAGTTTTCTTTTAGAAATTTGATAAAAATCTAATGCTAGATTATTAATATTTAATTATAAATATGCATCTATGAAATGCAATATCATTACGAATAGTTGTAATTCTTTAACTTTCACTATTTAATGGAAAGACCAAATGGATATTTCAATGACAGGGAAAGAATTTTTTACAGTTAAAAAACCTTAAATGAATGGCAATTCTTAAAATTTCATTATTTAATGTATTATATTTTATATTATATGGTATGCATGAATGCTCATGCAAAAATATGTTTCTTGTAAATTTAAATATGTCATCTTTACGATATAAATTAAAAGTGATTAATTTGATATTATATAGTATCTTATATATAATACGGGGATAATTGATAAGGCAAAAAATACAGTGGGAGAAAATATGTTTGATTGACGGGGAAGATCCACAGTATTTTAGACTGGTCGGGGTTTAGAACAAAATGAAGATGGTAGAGACGTTTGTAGATAAAAGAAAGAAAGTTGGAGGCAGAAATGCAGATATCGTGTATGCGTTGTTGCCACTTAAGAGTTTAAATTTATTCTTTATATTATCGTGTTGATTTATATATTTTGCTATTTTCTGCTTGATGTTATTTTTATAGTAACCTAGTTTAAAATATGTATCTATTAAATTATTTAAATGATTTTGAAGAAAGCCAATATCATTACATATTGTTGCAATTCTTAAAATTTCATTATTTAATGTATTATATTTTATATTATATGGTATGCATGAATGCTCATGCAAAAATATGTTTCTTGCCAATTTAAATATGTCATCTTTACGATATAAGTGTTATTAACAATAAAAAAGATTTCATAAAACGTTTTTACAAAAATTGACCAATAGATAATCCTTATATACTGCTAAGATCTTACACTGCAAACGTCTAAATGTTTGAATGAATTTACATTCATTCAAATAATTTACAGGATGTTTAGAAATGAAGGTTTAATTAACTATGTACGAATACACTGTTAGTAACAATAATGTTACTTTCAAAGCATCATCTTATAGGAAACCGGAATACTTATTTTATGCGATATATAAATAAAGATAAAAATGAAAAATAAGACAAATACGGCCCGCTGCTAAATTCATCCATGTCATTCACAACATTGCAGCAAAAATGCTATGTTATAATATGTCATAATACATGTCAACATTTACCCCACATAGCAGCATGAATGTATCATTAATGTAGTATCAAAAATACATAGTTTTAGTATTTTTAGCAGAGGTTATATTAACGAAAAACAAAGTCCACAGGTCAATAAATACTTGTCAGTGGAATAAATCAGATCAGATAACTGAGTAACGTATTTTATACTGTTTATGAATCAAAAATAAAAATAAATAATATATAATATATAAGATTTTATACAATTTATATTTAATCTTAATATAATACACTAATTTTATAAATTATACATTTTATATTTATATCAAGTAAAATAAAATAAATTACATAGTTTAAATTCTCATTTTAGCCAAAAATTGACCTTACTTTAAATTAATAATTTAATTTCTATGTCAGTATATTTACACAATTTTAAATTGAAATTAATAATTTATTTATTAATATTTTATCAGCCAATAATCAGCTTTATAATTAGCTAATAATCAGCTTAATATAATCTAATAAATTTAATGTTAATAAAATGTATTAAAAAATAAATTTATGTTATTGATTTATATATTGTAAATTTTAAGTTAATAATCACCTTAATAATCAGCTTAATAATCATTAAGCTGATCTAATAATCAGCTTAATGGGTTAAATTTATTTTTAATAATAAGTTATTGATTCATATATATATTCAGTATATTTACACAATTTTAAAATAATTATATTTTAATTATATAAGATTTTATACAATTTATATTTATATTTTTATTTTAAAAAATTAACTTTAAAATAAAAGTCAAGTTTTATAAATTGACTAATAAATATATACGATGTATCAAAATAATAGACGACGTATCAGAAAGAAGTCGATCAGCCTACGAATGCGGCGGATATCACGAATGAATAAGAAATAAAAGCGAACTATGTCATAATCAAAAGGTCTGAAGGAAATGAAATTGTCGAAGTGAAAACTAAAAAAATCATATTGTTAACAATTGGGATAATTTCGAATTAACAGATAAAACAATTGAAGTTATGTCGAGATGATGAGGGATGATCCATATCATTTTTGACTTTTAGGATTTAGAGCTAGACGAAGGGAGGAAAGATGGTTGGAGATAGACATGAGACAAATTATGGCAGAAATCGCGAGATCGTAGATACAAATGTGATGCGCGTAAGAGTAGATAAGAATATCATCGGCAAACTGCATCAGATGAAAGTTAGTAAAGAGTTATGACAGGCAAGTCACCGAGAAAAAGGGATAAAAGGAAAGGATCTAAAACGAAGCTTTATGAAAAATCGTGTAAGGTGGAAAAAGATAGAGAACTGGCTACCTCTCTATCTGAATCTGTGTTTAGTAATATATTAGATTGTATATTGGCATCATTCCCTCCTAATGACATCTAATCCTTATTCTAATACATTGTCTATTATTCAAAAGTCAATTCATAAAAATTGACTTTTATTTTAACTTTAAATTTTATATTTTTAATTGAAATAGTCATCAAAATTTCAAATACTCTGTATTAGAAAAATGCAAACTAAAAAATCAAATTTCATCATAGGAAATGCGCCATAAGCGCGCATTTTTCCCCGCTGCCATGCTGGGTCGAGGAATAGGGTCCGAAACCTGATAGCATAGCAGTTCCTTCGTCGAAATGCCTAACCCGGAATGTGCTTACCTAATCCCAATCGGGTATTTTGATCTACGCATACTCATCGCTACAGATTGATCTCATCATGTTGTCCTGTAGCTTCACAACTTTGGCAGTACTTGATCCTTAATAGACATCTGAAAAAATCACTAAGCGCACGCTCTTTTAGGAAGCGCATGCGCTTAGCGATTTCCTCCAGGAAGAGTGTGCTCATCAACTCCCCCTGGAGGAGTGTGCGCTTAGCGATTTCTTTTCAGAGGTCTACTAAGGGTCAAGTACTGCCGAAGTTGTGTAGCTACAGGGCCTCGTGATGAGACCATCCTGTAGCGATGAGCAAACATAGGTCGAAACGCCCCCATTCGTGGCTAGGCGTCTGCTGTAGGCGCATCTCAGTTTAAGCTTTCCTATAAAGTTTGTAAAAAGCAGCAAGGTTTAAACTTTCCTGTTCCTGTGTAATACTAAAAAAAGTTAAGTTAATTCTTTCGTATTGACATGATCACCATTAGTTTTAATCAATTAAATATTAATCAATTACTTTTAAAATACTCTAACTATTAAGATTTTATGGAATCACAAAATAAATATTTCAATTACGTGACAATGCTTTCGAATGCATAGACAAGTGAAAGATTAAAGATTTTTAAAAGCGCTTAAAAATATAGCGTTTACTCCAGCATTTACTGTATAAAAAATTCTCATTTAAGTAAAAACAATTAAAAATATTAAAACTACAGTTAACCCGCGAAAGCAATCGTATCCTATTACTAAAAAAATTATTTTACAAGATTAACTTTTTGTAAGAAATGATAATTATGCAACAATCTTAGAATGAAATAAAAATAAAATACAAAATGAAATTTTGTATTTCATTTTGTAATTAAATTTTGTATTTTTACGAATTTCACTTTTCATGCAACTTTTCATATTAAAGCAATATTTATTCAAATATTATATTAGAAAACATTGTTAACATAGCAAAAAACTTATTAGAATTCAATTTCCACTTAGCATTACGCGAAAATGCATTTGCATCTTCTATTAATATCTTATATCTTTATTGTTACAGCAAAGTGAATATAAGGTATTCAAAAATAATGTCGAAAAGGTGAATGTCGATTTGGAAAAGGTAACTAATGCAGAAGAGGTATTAAAAACAAGCATTTTATTTGCTCTACATTGACAATTTGTACATTAGAATATTTCTGTCCTTGATAAGAAACCGCTTTATTCTTCAAGGTTCTTAATTAATGTTCTGAACTCGTGCTAATAAAATTGTTTTAGAGATTTAGATACGACGACTGATCAATCATTGATTAACAAAGGTTAGTATTTAAATTAGCATACTCTTCCATTCTTTTTGTACTTTTATATGTCATATGAAAGTACATTTTGTGTAACAAAAAACTGGGCTGTTGATTGTAAAATTGGGCCTAGTGAGATATTTTCTATGTTGGAAATATTATATAATCAGCGTATACGGTATATTTAAAATGTCTTCGTCTTAAAATAATCTTCGTATTAAGATATAATTTGGTTAAAATTGCTATACCAAAATAATATTAAGATAATATTTAATTTAGTTATAATTATGATATAATAAAATATAATATTATAATATTATATTATAATTAATACAATTTAATATAATTATCATTATAATTATATTAATATAATATTATAACAATATTAATATTATTAATATATTAATAATATTAATATTAATAAACCTCGGTTCGTATGTAGTGGCTTTAAATGTACATGTCATTGTTATATAATGAATAAAAAATATATTAAAGAATAAAACGGGTGTAAAGGTTGAATCAGATAATAAAACAATACCTATATCATATAAAAATTATATAATATTATCAATTATCATAAATTTATGAATTATTAATCAATTATTATGAATTTTCTTAAAAATTCATGAGTGTTCTAGCTAATTACAACCCTGAAGATGACGTGCCGTAGTGCCGTCGAAATATTGGATTTTTCTAATCAAATAAATATTAATGTTTCCTCGCCTTCTTGTAATAAATAAGATTTAGCCATGATCGGCACACTTGATTGGCATATCTAATTTACACTTGTATCAAACTATGATCATCATATACAACAGAATACTTTATAATACAATATTGTACAATACATATACTATACAATACTTTATAGTGAGCAATGAAATAGCATCGTGTATTTACCAACACATTATATTTCGATGGTAAATATGTTTAGTCAATATAAAGTATACACTATTAACATATATTAAAGTTTAAATTTTTTATTTAAAGTAAATTAGCGTGCTCAAAATGTACTTAATTTATATAGATACATCATTGATACTACATGAATGTAAAACTAAAATATGTTTGCTACAAAATAAATTAAAATAAATACGATTTTATTTTGTGAACAAGTTTTTGATCGTTTAGATCCATTTCAAGTTGCAACATTTACAATCGACGCATTGTATTTAATACAAAACGATCAGGAAAAATTATTCATATCAAGTGATTCCAATTTCCTTATTATGTGTGATTTCAAACTTCAATTGTTTTTGTTTCTGGTCATCATTTGGTTCTTTGTCGCTATTTAAATGGACTCATTCACCAAACGTCTGCACATGTCGTATTCTTTCGATAAGCATAAAGTTTGTCAAATCCAATAACGTGGCCTGTCTGATTGAAATTATCACTTACGTAGAATTGGGAATCACTTAATATGAATAATTCATGCTGATCGTTTTGCATTATATACAACATGTCGATTGTAATTTTTTCTACTTGAAAAGGATCTAAAGTGTCATCGAAATGTTGTTTACAAAATAAAATCATATATTTCTCGAGTCTTTAATAATTTTCCAGCAATATGCATTATAATCCACTAGACTCAAATGAAATTCCTAATGTATAACAAAAAATACTAATCAAATTTCAATAAAAGAGCATTCTGTCAACATTTAAGATGTATTGGAACAGCAATGATTATCAGACACGTTTGGATTTAAAAAAATTTCAGTGCATTTTTGTATTAATAAACAGCCAACATAATGAACTTGTAATTTTAAACATTTAATTTTATTCGTATGGCCGTATTCTGTTGCAGTTTAAAAAGGATTCAATATAAGAATTTCGCAAATTGATTTTTATACAGAAATTAGTATTATGGATTACTTTTAATCGAATATTATGGATTCAGTCAAATATAAAAAGAATAAATATTTAAAGTAATATACATAAATGTATGTTTACACAACTGGAGCAGTTGTGTAATCGAATATTATTATAATTCGATTATTATTATTTCGATTATTAATTCGATTATTATTTTCCCATAATAATCGAATAATATTCGATTATTATTGGAAAAATTGGGAATCACTTAATATGAATAATCGTTTTGCTTATCTTCCTTATCGTTTTGCTTATCTTCCTTATCGTTTTGCATACAACATGTCGATTGTAAATGTTGCTACTTGAAAAGGATCTAAAGTAAATTAGCGAGCTTGAAATTCTATTTTGAATTACTTTTTAATTAATAAATTTATTAAATTTATTAATTAATAAATGAATTGCTGTCAGAATAGAAACATCTAGCCTACAATTATTGTATACAAATATTACGGGCAAATATTATCTTGCATTAATTGCTTATATATGTAATGTGTCTGTATGTGTCTGTTCTTAATGATTTTTAAGAATTTTTTATTTTTATTTTTTCAAAAAATAACAAGAAAATTTCTAGTCATCTTATGGTTGTATCCATAACAGTTTACTCATCAAATGAAATACGCTAATAAATGGCCTTTGTGTCTGCGAGTATACGATTTGAAACTAATGAAATTAATTGATTACTCATTTGATCACGAATAGCGTGTGTATTCATTGTACATGCACGCTATTGTGTTTTTGAAATAAAATTACTGGATAATTAAACTATCAATTAGTTTATTTTTAATCAAAAACCTATGTATTAAATAAAAATGTTAATATTACTGTTTAAATACATTTAAATAAATATATTGAATTTTAAATAAATACATTTAATATGTAATATATTAAATATTACATTTAAATATATTTCATTGAACTGTTTCCTATTATCCTAGTATGGTTCTGCCAATCATATCAGCACCACTGTACACTACAATCAGCGCGGGTGACCTCAGTGAGCTCACGCCTACATTTTGTGTAATATGGCTCGATGATTAAAAGAATCACAGGAGGATAATAGGAAACCGACTGAGAAAGTAATACGGCTCGTGAAAGCAACGAATCTTCACAATATTAATATGTACATTTTAATAAATATTTATTGAATACGTTTTTCATAAACAATTTACGAGAAAGACAACATTTTTATAATAAAAGATTGTATTTATGCAAAATTTTGACATTAAACTTATCATTTTGTGTTTTTTCTAGATTCTTTATAATATCACATGATAATATGAAAATGGCATATTATGTCATTATCATAAAGAAATCATATAAATCATATGACATTTTTTCATTTTCACATGCTTGACAATGTCATTGTTCTAGATGTTTAATGTCGAACTTTGCATAAATACGATCTTCTATCGTAAAAATAAATGTCGTTTCATGTATTGAACAATTTTAAGATTTACAATATAATTTTATAAGAAATCCTGAATTATTGCAATATGGATATGTTGTTTTCGGCTTTAACCACAACAGATTCATCAATTTCTTTGTATTGTATTTAAAGTATTTCATTTTAGAAAAATACCGAAAGATTGCGTTCGAAACCAATAAAAGTGAGCCAGTTAAAGTGTAAGTGCCCAAAGTATCTTTCTTATCTTTGATTTTGTTCTTTAACAGAGCAAAGCCAGAAGTAAACAGTGAATACAAAGTTCAAGGTAATTTACATAACATTTGTTTTTAAAAACAAATGTCAGGCATTTTTAAGACAACACACGATCGAGTCTAAAGATTGAAGGTCAAGCGAAATCAAAAGTTTTAAGTCTTCGAAACGCTTTCGAGGATCAGTCGCATGCAAAAGAAATCAAAACATTAACACCTAAAAAATCGCGTAGTAATCAGAACCTTTTGAATATCGGACTTCAAACAAATGATCAGCAGGTATTTGCTATATTACAAAATCTACTAAAGGTTATAATTAAGGCTTCTATAAAAAAGACTGTTAGGTTTAGAAAAATTAATATTAAAGAAAAAATTGAAACTTCAGCTAGAAAGCAAAAGTTTTTACATTTTACATTAAACCGAAATGATCAAAGAAAGTAGTCAGCTACCTGACTACCTTTATTTATGTTATCTATACATTTATTAATGAAGTTTATGGTTAATGTATATTTTCTATTGTTATAATTAACATTTATTGTACGATTATAGTATTTTGTATTACAATAACTGTCTATTATACAACTTAGCCTATCATAGTCGTTTATTAATTTTTGATTTATTGAACATATGATGTCTTTAGAAAAACTTCTTATATTTACAAAAAGATCTTTTAGCTTATTATCTCTTAAAAGTTGTTTTAATATTTCTAATTGTTTATTTATATACATATCTTTTTTAATATTTTTAACTCTATTTTTCCTATTCCTTCTATCACCATGACTTCTTGGTTTGCGTTTAACCGGATTATTATAATATAGTTGTTTATTATGTATTATACTACTTCTGCCAATTCCTTGTACCACGTCATTCAATCCTAATGGGTACATGGAATTAAGCGTTTTAATTCAAAAATCTTTTTCTAATAGTTTTTGATTTAATATTGATATGATTTCTTCGATGATATGTATATTTTCTATTGTTATTATTAACATTTATTGTACGATTATAGTATTTTACATTACAATAACTGTCTATTATACAACTTAGCCTATCATAGTCGTTAATTAATTTTTGATTTATTGAACATATGATATCTTTAGAAAAACTTCTTATATTTACATAAAGATCTTTTAGCTTATTATCACTTAAAAGTTGTTTTAATATTTCTAATTGTTCATTTATATCTTTTTTAATATTTTAAACTCTATTTTTCCTATTCCTTTTATCGCCATGACTTCTTGGTTTGCGTTTAACCGGATTATTATAATATAGTTGTTTATTATGTACTATACTACTTCTGCCAATTCCTTGTACCACATCATTCAATCCTAATGGCTACATGGAATTTAAACGTTTTAATCCAAAAGTCTTCTTTTTCTAATAGTTTTTGATTTAATATTGAAATGTTTTCTTCGATAATATGTTCTAAAATAAATAATTTACAGTTTTTAATATCATGTCTTATTAATCTCATATGTTTATGAAATATAGTTACCGATTTTACTTTCTGTTGAAATTGTTGGTAAAGTTCAAAATATGAAGCTTTTAAGAACTTTCTCGGTTTTAGCCAATTCGTTGATTTTTCGAAGTTTATATTTGATTTTGCTAATTACTTTTTGGTGAACATTTGATAATGAAAGTATAATGAAATATTTTTTAGATTGATGTTGATATTTATTCATGACTGTAAACAAAGATTAGATATCTATACCACATATTAATTTTCCGTTTTGTAAATGTGGTTAATGGATAGAAAAAAGCTTTTTTGAATATAAAGGATCATATATTTTTGCTCCTATTGTTAAAAGGTGTAGAAAGCCAAAAATTTTAAATAAATTTACATTTAACAGAAATTAAATTAGTAGATTATACAGAGTACAATTATTAGATGTTTTAAATGTTCCGTGTGTGCAGCTAGGCGTCTAAACTTCGTCATATTCGGCGTAATATTCAACAGCTCGGACGTATTCAGTATACCGTTAACTTCCTGATTTAAAGGTACATTATATGCAAACTGAACACAAATGCGTCAAAGATAACGGTCTAACCTTTTTAGATTTACCCCGCATATGATGCGAGTTGCTGATTGAATAGAGATGAGGTGTTTATACTGTCTGAGCACATCTATAAAAGTCGGGCAGTCATAACTTAGAATAATTTGAGTAATATAGTAATATAAAGGACGAAGATTATCAGGTTGGCATCCTATAAACTTACATCGTCTTAGTAAAAATATCCTTAGAAGACACTCGCAGATCGTCACATCAATGTGTGGTTCCCAAGACGAGTTATGCTGAAATACCATGCTGAGCATTCGGATACTCTGCGCTCTTCTCAAGCCGTGATTGATGAGGCCATTGATGGGTATTTTTTAAGTTGGAAGTGAATTATGTATGATTCAACACGAGTTTATTGCATGATGTCCATTTTAGCTGATTACAAACTTCTCTATGAATGACATAGAGAAGATTCTAGTGAACATCGTTATATCGTCTACATATTTAACATGCCTAGAAACATGCAAAAAAGTATTGTGGATAATATGTTTCCTTGTGGAAAGGAAGGAAGCATATTGAAACTGAAACTCGCTTTGGCTCAGAATATAAATTCCCATAATGTATAGTTTGATATTTGACAGTAAAAAATGTAAAAAAGGTAAAAAATGAGAAAACATTAACTCAACGAAGAAACTATATCAGCTAATTTTGAAATCAAAAGTTTATGATTGACTAAGTTTAATGTTAATGTTGAAATGGTTTATCTAAGAGTTTGAGAACAGATTGTGTACGTGACAGTAAAGCTTTTGATGTGTTATAACGAGGCCCGAAAACAAATTAATTTTTTCTCAACGTATTCACTATTATTAGATAAATTCTGGCCACAAAATATTTTCCATTATTTTAGCTAAACACGGTTAGAGGCTTATTAGCCTTAAGCTAAAGATCCTAATAAATCCCTTTTGAAAAGGGATTTACATTTTGAAGAATTAGAGACTTAAAGGAGCAAGAAATATTACCAGAATTGAATACATATGATAAACTATTTACTAATGGAATATATAATTCATCCTTAAATGATCTCAGTGTGCTAGTTGTCAGCTCCTCGTCAGCACCAGTCTGCCTCCGTCAGATGTCGCGAGAACACTTGCTGCGTTGCCTCTTTAGATAACCAAACTCACATTAATGAGTAAATAAGAGTGCGTCCGATTATCTCCTGAAACTTTTTTCAATCTTCTGCCGATTTCACTGCAAAGAGATTTTGCAGACTTTCCCAGTGTCCCATATGTCTCGACCCTAAATGGAATGAAATGATGGGAGTTACACAGATCAGAATACTTTGCGATCTTCCTTTCCTCTGTCCAACTCGCCGCTCCACATGGACCACTCAGGGCATGCCTAAGATTGCTCGTAGCCAGCGTATCCATGCAAGTAGAATCCCAAAGAAGGCATTTACGTTCGCGCTACGGAAAAACAGTGGCACCTTCCGTACGGCGACCTTATACCCTATACAGATCGGGTGGTTCCAGAATATTGGGAGCGTGCGTTGAGGTCAAAGCTCTGCTGAGAATTTGATTGAGTTCAGCATGACGTGGGAAGCATCCTGCTGATCTCCTACAGGCAAGACCATGTCGGCCTGTCGCGTCTACTATTACACCGCAACGGCATCGATGAGGGGTACAGACGGGAAGACAGAGTCTTAGAAAAATGGCAATTCTCACCGCCTCGTCCCCTAACCGGGTTTCCAGGGCAGAAATTGGTAGCGCATTGAGCCAAGAACCTGACTCATGTGTTGAGACAGCGATCCATCTCGCCTTGGAGGCCTTATCCTGCAAATCTGAAGATATTCTACTGTGTATCTGCTTGATGAGGGGTAAATCCCAGACGGACTGCTTGGTATCATTTTCAGGTGCTAAGATTTTCCCAATTTTGGATAGCCATTCCTGTAGTCCAATACAATAGTGTCGGCATAGTGGTTAGGAGCTCAATCCCAAAAGGCACTCAACGTTGACACGGGAAGTACAATAAAACGATAAAAAGGCAGGTAGGGCAACATCAATTGTATTACGAATCCCGATACCCCCATATAATACAGGAAGTGCGTCTTGGCGCCATGCTTCCTCTGTTAAGTGGCATTTAAGAATATGTGCAAGATATCTCTTCAGCATAAAATCCAGCTTTTGCAGCTCATCAGGGTGTTCGAAAAATTGGGCTGAGCGTAATTTGTAAAGCAGCTTGGGAATATGTAAGCAGTTTTTGAGTAGAAACAATGTTTCGTGGGCACCAAGCTCACATGACTGCTGATCTAGAAGCTCCAATTACGGCAAGATCCTTTTTACTTCTGCACAATTAGCTGCTAAAACGCAGCTTCCCAAAAGACTTAGCTTGTCAATATAAATAACATCTATCCCTGGGCAAATAAATTGAAATCTTTCGACAATCATCTGACGTGGTTCCTCATCATGGACATTCATTGGCAACAATTGGCACTTTCGCAAATTCAAGTAGATACCAAGTTTCAAAGAGTCATTAACTATTTGACTGAGATAAGACAACGTTTTAAATGGGTCATCCCCGATGGTTGCGTTATCCAAATACCAGTTTTAAAGTGCGCCTTAAGTGAGTGGGCTAGCGGGTTGACGGCTAGAGCAAAACCTATGGGCCCAAGGGGGTCTCCTTTTTGCAATCCTGACTCTGACCATATAATTTGGTCTTCATACACAAGTGGAGTTTTAGATCCGTAAGCCATGTAAAAGTATGGCAATGCTTCAGGTGCATGATTCTTCACGGAATCGAGTAGGGCTATGCGGCTGACAGTGTTGAAAGCATTTTTAAAGTATCATTTTACCACAGCAAAGGGCACTGAAGCAAAGGGCATTCGCGGCAACGCGTCGAATGGTCGTGATAATTGCAATGGGACGAATCCCACCTCCCTTTTTCTCCAGTGCACATAGGGATGCCGAGTATATGAGGTGGATAACTTTTAGGGATAACCTACCACCAACTATTTGCTCCACTGTCAGTGCTAGTGCATTGAGAAGAATGTGGTCGCCTTCACCGGCTGCAAAGGAAACCAGATCATTTAATTGTTAGGGACGAAGCCCGTCCAATCAGTGACCAGAGCCGCTGGGAAAGATATCGATTGCGCTCCGAAGTTCGGAAATAAAACATGGATGATGGCGATCATCCTCATCTGTCGATGGAGGAATAGGAACTGTTTTGTTCGCGGATGGGTGTAAGGCTTGGAGCGCGGCAATTAAAATCAGTTTCAATTAAATACTGTAGCGCTTATTGCTACTTTTTTTCAATTTGATAATCTTATATTTGTATTTAATTTTATAATACCTTTATTAAACTAATATCTCTTTATTAATTAATTTTTTTTAAAATTATTTCTTTGTTTATTAGTGAATATCATTTGATATTTTCTGTACTTTTATATAAACCTCAATCTACTTAATTTTTCTGTTTACTAAGTCAAGCGATTATTATTCTTGATATTTTCAGTTAAATGCAAATAAATTTATAAGCTGAAGAAATTTATTTTTGATAGACGTACGGTGTTTCAATGCCGCTAATAAAGTCATCATTTGAATCTGATAGCCAAATAGCACCTACCAGATTCACACGCGAAGATGTAATTAAAGAACAGCAGCCTATTCTGAAAAGTGAACTCTCTTTTGATCTAAGCGATATTCCAGGTATTGAGTTTAATTCTAAACATCACTTTTTAGAATATAAATTCTAGTACAACAGCATCAAGTGAAAACTGAATCGGAGAATAAAATCGAACCTAAATCTATTGTTATTGAACGACTAAATGATGATAGATCTACAACACCCGTTGTAAATATTCATCCCGGTATAAAAGTCAATTCCCCTATTGAATGCTCGCAGTATTCGAAAAAAAGGTATTATATTATTTCTCTTAAACGAATTTTTTTATGGATGCCAAATTAAAAATATGTTTTGTATTAGAATAAATTACACTAAATAATCAAATTCATTAACCGAAATACGTCATTATCATGTATCTGATCCCACTGCTATGTACGGTCAAGGAATAGGGGCCAAAACCTAATAGCATAGCAGTTCCTCCAGATGACCTCTACTAAATGACCTCTAATTATCCTGATAGCAGATTATCCTGATGACCTCTAATCAGAATAATTCTATCAGAATAATCCTTATTCTGATACATCGTCTGTTATTTATTAGTCAATTCATTAAAATTGACTTTTATTTTGAATTTTAAGTTTGTATTTTAACTTGATATTAACTTGATTAATTAAATTTATTAGATAGAAATTGTTGATTATATTAACAAAATGTAATTATTTTTAATGATTTTTTAAATTTATTTTATTAATTATTTTAATTCATATTATGAATTATAATTAATTATGATTAATTGATTATTATTAATATTTTTAATAATTAATTATTTATTAATTATTATTAATTAATTATTCATTATAATAAATAATAATATATTAATAATATAAATAATAATATATTATAATAAGCACGGCCAATTAAACAAAATGTTTTCTCTAATTATTCTTTATTACTCGGAAAATAGCAGTCGATAATATTATAAACAATACATAAAAAATTTAAAATTAACAAAAGTTGTTTTGATATTCCAAACGGAAGTTTGGAATATCAAAAGTAAATCAAAATAAATAATAATTACTTGGATCAATCTTTGATCCAAGTAAATCAAAATAAATTTTATTAAGATTTTTTATAATAAAATTATAATAAATAATTAAAAAGATAATATAATTCAAAAGATACAAAATTTCTAAAATCCGAACAGTTATTAAGATTTTTAAGATTTTATACAGTTTTTATGTATCCTGAAAAAGCTCGCATGTTACGAGTGAAAATTTAATTTATTTAATACTTTCAACCTTCCTATCGACAACTAATGAAAATGGAAACTTTTTCAAACATATTTGCTTTTGTGTCAAAGTGAACTTGATGGACAACACGATGAATTTATTGATGAAAAAGTGCTGGTTTTCAACTATGACATCTTTATAATCTTTATAAAGACGCCATCGTCGAAAGCTATCACTTTTTGTTTCTAATTTCACATTTTATGCTATAAATTTATATCACATGGATGTAATCACATTTATGTTTCTTCCAATTAAATTCAAATAATTATGTAATTTATTGCCAAATGTTAATGGAATTACACCACAAACGCATCTGTCCATTGGATATTCTTTTGACTTGTAATATCATTTTCAGTTAAATTATCACGTTGAGGAAATATTTTAAAATCAAATGTGACATTTTTATATCGTTTTGTTTTCTACAGAGTGCAGGAAGTCAGCAGTGAAGAACTCTGTGTAGCTTGTGGTAATTCGTTGGGTAAGACTTTTGCCTTTAAAATCATGTGTTAAAAACGCGAATATGTTTTCATGTATTTTTAAATACTAAACTATTTGTAGAAAGATAAATAGATAATTTATCTTTAAATATATAATTTTAAATCAATAAATTTATAAAATTAGGATAACATCAAAGGTCCGAGAGGGTGGACGCTTATATAAATTTGTGAATTATAAATTGCTCTAATTTATGAGAACATCTTATATCAACAACAGCCACCTAACGACATATTCCTACTATGATCAGCACATTTGTGCCGAAATCTCATATAGCAGTTCCTTATTTTGATGCATCGCCTATTCTTTATTATTCAAGTCATAAAAATTGACTGTTATTTTAAATTTCAATTTTAAATTTAGCTTGATTTAAATTATACAAAATCTTATATAATAATTATTTAGTATTTATAATTATTTAATTGCTTATATAAATAATTATTTATATATAAAAATTATTTATTATTTATAAAATTATTTATTTATTTATTTTTAAATTAAAAAAAATATATAAATAAAAATTATAATAATGCTAAATCAATAAATCAAAATTTAATAATTAGATAATAAATAATTATAATTAATTGTAATAAAATTTTATACAATTTATATCAAGTTAAAATAACAAAAGTATTTATAATTATTTAATTGCTTATATAAATAATTATTTATATATAAAAATTATTTATCTTTTATAAAATTATTTATTTATTTTTATTTTATTTAGCATTAGGTTTAATTTATAAATAATTAAATATAAGTAGACTTAGTTACTGTAGACTTTGTTTTCCCGGTAATATAAATACTAAACAATTCATGAATTTCTCGATACGACATTATTTTTCTGCTACTTTTCAATCAAATTTAATCGATTTTTCTTTCTCTTATAAAAATTATAAGAGAATTATAGGAGAAAATTATTGGAGAATTATATTATATATTTTATATTCTTTATATATTTTTAAAGGTTTAATTATCCTCATTAAACTATGATATTTTGGCTTCGTTAAACCTATTAACTTAATGGCATACAACGTTTAGCTGCTCACTATTGTAGAAAATGCTTTTTTGAAAACAGTAACGTATTTGTGGTCTTCCACTAGCAAATTTTATTTTCAATTATTACAATAAAAAATATTATATTAAAAAATATTGTTCCTGTTTTTTAAATTTATTAAATTTGTGTTTTTAAATATAGAAATTATAAAATTTATTTAGTTTAAAAAATATTTATGCTTTAAATTAGTCAAATGCTATTGATGTGTAAGCTTATTGAATTTAAGTTGAATCGCATAACAAAAAATCTACATTGTTTTTTCACAATTCAACATTTGTTTTCTAAATTAAAATACCAAAAAATTAACATTAAAATAAAATTTTTGTAAATTTATTAAAAATTATTTTACATTTCAAAAATAATTTCATTAGCTAAAATGAATAATAAATCATTTTGCACTTTGAAAAACTATATTTCATGGATATTTTAAACAAAGGATGACTTATATTAGAGAAGCTGATGATTTATTTCAGTCGAATTGTCTACTCAGTCAATATTATTCTATAAGGAAATGAGTAAAAAGTTATGAATTTTTCAACTACATCAACAACATATTATTAAAATATAAAATATTATTATTAAAATAATATATTAGCAGAAATAAGTATGCAAGACCTCTTATATCGTCTTTAAAGTGTGATGAACAACTTGTTGATTCGCATGCAGATATTTCGAAACATTCGCTGATTCGTTTATGCTCTATGTAAAGAAGTCTACTAACAAGCATAGTGACAATATTACAAAAGTAAGCACGTTTCCGTTAAAGCGTTTTGTAGCTTCACAATCTTCTTGATTATCGATAGATTCATCTCCTGGCACTGATTACATACACCCCTACCTACTTCGAGCTTTAATGTCCGTACCGGCCTCGGTATTCACCGAATTGTTTCCAATGTCAATTGATAAATGCGAAATACCACTAGATTAGAAATGTGCAACTGCAGTTCCCGTTTTTAAAGATGGTGATATGCACAATCCTGAAAATTAGAGATCCTTGAGCTTAACTAGTGTTTATAGTAAAATTTCGAACGCATTATCTAAAAATATGTAGAGAACTTATTGCGCCAGTCAAACCAACTTGACCCATCTCAGTGTGGACACACCGTTGGAAGATCGTGCTTGTCTAATTTACTTTAACTCTTAAGGGGGGAATTTTATGGATTAAAATTTAAAATTTATAAATTTATATTAAATAAAATATGATCAAATTTCATCAGAGGAAATACGTCATTAGCACGTATTTGGCCCACCGATATGTTGAGTCAAGGAATAGGGGCCGGAATCTGATAAAACAGCAGTTCCTTTTAATAACCTGTGATCCTTATTCTGATACAGCATCTGCTATTTATTAGTCAATTCATAAAAGTTGATTTTTATTTTAAATTTTAATTTAAAAATAAAAGAAGTTGTTTGATAAAGTTATAAAACGATTAAAATCGATTTAGATTTTTTTCTAATGTAAGCATATGAAAAAAAATATTTTGAACTTAAATCTAAATAATTTAATAGACGTATGTACATCAATTGAATTAAACTAAATTCTGTAGAATTTGTAATATTTAGGGATGGATAATAAATAATATACTTTGTATTAGAATAAAATACTATATAATCAAATTTAATCAGAGGAAATACGTCATTAAGATGTATTCGGCCTTGATGCGATGTTGTTTCGAAGATTAGGGGCCAAAACCTGATAGCATAGCAGTTCCACCTTTTGACCTCTAATCCTTATTCTGATTCATCGTCTGTTATCTATTAGTCAATTCATAAAAATTGGCTTTTATTTCAAATTTCAATTTAAAATATTTATTAAGAATATTGTACGTTACAAGACATATTCCAAGCGGTTGACTAGCTATAATGTTAATTCTTAAATGATGCGTTCGACTTTCGTTATGAGTTGTAACTTATTTTATTATATATATGTTTGCTGAATAGCAATTCCCAAACCCTGATTTCTGGAATTTTTACAATTTGCTGTTTTGCATGATTTTCCATATGACCATTATTCAATTAATAATTTGACTACAAAAACTACATCAACTTGTTATTTTTTCTTATTTTGTTTCCTAAGTAAATAAAATGAAATAAAACAAAATAAATAAAACGAAATTTATTAAATTAGTAATTTTGTTATTTGTCCGGATCTACTTCTAACCTTTGTGTTTAGGCAGCGGCACTGCAGTTCGGATTGAATCTTTGCAAGTATACTTTCACATGGCATGTTTCAAGTGCTCTGAATGCTCTAGGCTAATTGAAATGACTAATGACGGTGTTGATGTTGAAGTAAGATCAAATTACAGGCTCTGTTGCGATAGATGCTCGCTCATGTACAAAGGTATGATTGCTTTCAATCACGTTTTCCTTAATAAATGATAATGATTTAAACTAACTGAAATAAGTGTATGAACAATTCCACAGTTTTAAATGCATTTTAAGATATTTTTTACCAGTTAAAATCAAAATTCAAGAAAAGCTAAAATCGAAATTGAAATCGATATATTATTCACATAAAATCCTTACATTTTACGATTCGCACTAATTAGGAAATAACAAAACTGCTAGATATTAGAATTTATTAATAAAATAAAATTAAAAAATGGGAATTTGTTCAAAGTCATCATATATTTTATATTATAATATAATCCAAATTTAATGTTTTATAACAATATAATTATAAAATATAGTTATTTAATAAATAATTTATTAAACGTAGACTTAATAATTGTTTTAATATAACTGTGGACTTTGTTTTCTCGGTAATATAACCGAGAAACGATGTCACGATTAACCTTGTCTTAATTAAAATTAACGTTTAAATTAATAAAATAGCTTTTTTAATTGTTAGTCACACATCAAAACAATTGTCTTCATTTTACAAGTTAAAATCAAAATTACATAAAAACTGAAGTGAAAATTTAAGAAAAACTAATATTAAAATTATAATTGTTTTGATGTGTGCACTATCAACTAAAGAAAGCGGATTTACAGTTGAAATTTTTGAATAAATTTTAGACTTCAAAATCTCTACTTTCTAGTTATAAATATAAATATTTATATTTTCATCTAACTATACGAATCCTAATAAAATCAAAACATCTCCCATGTCTGATATATGTTCTTCACCTTCTCTTGCAAACGAAAGAAGTCCTCCCGGTTGTAGCCATAAAACAATTCATTGACAGAATCATCTACAAGACGCTCACAGCGCGCTCACACAATGATTGGGTTTACCAGGCTTGTCTAGCATCCGATCCTGACATCGAAGCTTAAAAACTACAACAAAGTGATTCGATGATAGCTCACATTCTCTCTTCACATAAGAACATAACGTTGCAAATCAGATGAAACGATTACAAAATCGATCATTTATCTTTGACTGAGAGAATCCTGATGTCATGTGCATCTATTGATCTCCTTATGTTCAAACATGGTGTTGGTTATGCACAAATTGTTACGAGAGCAAATTTCAACACCACTCTCATTCAGACCGGAGACTTCGTTTATCCCCAACACACCCTTTCAAGTGCTACTGTCTCTACACATGTGAGCATTAAAGTCACCCAATATAACGAGGAGATCTCACACTGAAATACTATCAAGCAGATCCTGATGATCTTCTACGTATACTGCGTATTCTGAGATAATGTCTGAAGCATACGCACACACAACAGTTATCCCCTTTCTCTCTTTGACTAAAAGTCTTAGAGATGCCAGCATTTCGTTCACTGGTTTAAACCTCTCTACCACGAACGATAACCGGGTCTTGAAAGTATTTCTACACCTCTATGCCGTCGCTTTCTGTTGGTAACCCTAGAATAATTTAAGGTCCAACTTTGATCTAAAAGTTTAGTTCGTCCAGAATAGTGAAGAGAAATCACTCCGACTATTTCTAGATTGAAGCGAACCATCTTTCCAACTAATTCTGATTCTTCCCTTCCAGCGAGATAATATTCCACGTTCCTACATGAATGTTAATCCGTTTCGGATATTGATGGCTCATTCGCTGTCTCCGTACAACTACCCGATTGCCTGGCACCCGACAATGATAACTCATCGGGTCAGTGCTAAATTGATCATTGTTCATCGCTCCAAATTTATTTCTCGTTAATTTCTTGCTTGTCATTTTTATTGTCTTGATTTTGTTTGTTCGGCTATCTCCGGTTCCCGATATCCTTTGACTACTCCTTGAATCACAGTTATAATATATTAATTGAATCGAAACAAAAATGTTACAATACAGTTATGCTTTCATAAACCAATTTCTTTATTTGTGGAATTACTTATTTATTTGTTCTTTATTCTATTTATTTTATCTTTATTTGTTCATAGCAATTACTTAATAATTACATTTTTAAAATTAATACTTTTTATTAATAATTTTATATAATAAAATTATTATAATAAATAATAAATTTTTCAAATACATTAATTAATATAATCTATTCATTAATACATCATTATATCTAAAATCACAGGCTCATTAATTGCTATAATTTTTTTTGACGCAAACTATATATTTGTGTGAGTTTTGAAATTTTAAAGTGTTATACACACGTTTTCCGACTTAATATTTGTAAGTAACTTATTTTTGAGATTTTATAGTGTTATACACGCTATTTTCCTTGTCTCAACATTTGATTATCTTTTTAATTTAGGATTTAAAGGCAGATATTTATAAAATCTACTGAATGGGGATTGTCTATAGAGCAAGAGAAGAACAACAAATGTATTAATAAATATTTTTAATTATTTCAAAATAAATGAATGTACTAAAATTTGAAGTCTTTTATGCCTAGCAAATCAAATAAATTAAATATTTTTACTTGTTATTTTCGAACACGCTATCGCCTTACAATTTAACTCCTAGAAATTATCCCGATAAAAAATTTATTGCAGATGAATTTGTTACAAACTTGATATAGCACAATAAATATTATATATTTATATTGTATAATATAAGCGGCTTAGATGAACGCTAGTACAAGTTTGCCCGATCGCCATAGAAACCTTGGGAGCTGTTGGTGCCAGTACATGGTCTTTTTTGCAACTTCTGGGAAAACATGAGTTCAATCGAGCGGAGATAAAAGGGCAATGAGTTTCCTCATGCAGCTAGTTAAAGCAGCGGTGCAATAATGAAACGTGGCTTGTTTTGCCGAGCTGACAGGAGAACACTCTCTATATTTCTAATAAACTGTATTCCTACACTAAATAGATCTTTGATATAAATATAGATATCTATATTAATAAAGGAGATGTACATAATATGTAATTTATTATTATATATATTCTATCATATAATATTATAAATTTTTAATTTTATATGAGGTAATATTGCATATTATATATAATAATGCATATTATGATAGTATCGATTTATATTATATTTATATTGTATAATATAAATATCGATTTAATGCTATGATGTTATATAATGTTATAAATTATAAATTTTATATTAGGTAATATTGTATATTATATATAATAATGCATATTTTGATGGTATCGATTAATATTATATTTATCTAATATAATGCATGTATAAAATGTAAATTAATAGATAAATTTATTTATCTAATAGTTGGTTCTAAAAAATTCTTTAATTATAAAAAATCAAAATATAAATGAAATTTCATTAAAGGTAATGACTGATGTCATTAAATTGATTAATAATTGACTAAATAATATTTATATAATATTTATACAATAATATTGATTAATAATTACCACATTGTCATGTACTTGACCCCGCCGCTATGTTGGATCAAGCTATAGCTGTCGAAACCTGATAATATAGCAGTTCATCTAGATAACATATAACGTATATTATTTATTATTTATGCATCTATTGATTAATCATTCATTAAAATTGTTTTAAAAATTCTTACTTTATATAAATAAAGAGAATCTTAAGATTAAAATATTTATTATTATAATTTTATATAAATAGTACCAAATACATACTGTCTTTCTAAAACATTACTTTTATAATATATTGTATTCATTTTTTTAAGAACGTATTGTTTGCCACATGTAAAATATGTCATCAGGAAGATGACAAATGTAATGCTATAAGGTTATTAGTAGATACATATTTTACACTAAGCTACCATAAAAATAAAATCAAACCGAAAATTAAATCAGCTAACTGACTCTACGTATTGTTATATAATTATAAAATAAACAAAACATAATAATGCTAAATCAAAATTTAATAATTAAATAATAAAATTAATAATTGTTTTTAGATTTTCTATAATTTAAATCAAGTTAAAATAAAAAATTGAAATTTAAAATAAAAGTCATTTTTATGAATTGACTAATAAATAACAGACGTTGTATCAGAATAAGAATTAGAGGTCATCAGGAGGAACTGCTATGCTATCAGGTTTCGGCCTTTAACTCCTCTATCTAACATAGCAGCGGGGCCAAATACATGCTAATGATGCATTTCCTCTGATGAAATTTGTTTATCTAGTATCTTTAAATACAAAGTATATTATTTATTATCCATCCATAAAAATTTTCCGCAAATGATTTTAAATTTATTTTTAATATTATTGTGTTGATTTATACATTTTATTATTTTCTGTTTGATGTTATTTTTACAGTAACCTAGTTTAAAATGTGTATCTATTAAATTATTTAAATGATTTTGAAGAAAGCCAATATCATTACATATTGTTGCAATTCTTAAAATTTCATTATTTAATGTATTATATTTTATATTATATGGTATGCATGAATGCTCATGTAAAAATATGTTTCTTGTAAATTTAAATATGTCATCTTTACGATATAAATTAATAGTAGTTTTAGTTAATGTTAATTTAATGTTCATATCTAGATATACACCTTCTTTATCATTAATATTGGTTTTGTTAAGAATAAGGATTTCTGGATAAATTTGTTCACTCAAAAAATAAAAATTATTAGAATTAAATACACATATATCATCAATGTATCGAAACATATATTTCATATATTTATATTGTTTAGATTTAGTTTTTACACAGTTATGAACAAATTCATATCCTATAAAGCTTAAAAACAAGTCAGCTATAATTGGGCTACTATTAACCACCCATTGGAACACCTTTTACTTGTCTAAATATAGATGTCCCTACTTTTAAATAATTTTGATTTATCAAAATATTTAAGGATTCTATTAATTCAATTTTATCCATATATTTATATTTACTTGATGGTTTAATTTTTGTTAGATAGGCGTTATAATTATTATAACACATATGTGTATCTTTTTCCGAAAATAGTAAAATATATAAATTAACACATTAATATTAACAATAAATTTAAAATTATTAGCGGAAAATTTTTATAGAGGATAATAAATATACTTTGTAGTAGAATAAGGTACTAAATAATCTAATTTCATCGGAGGAAATACGTCCTTAACATGTATTTGGCCTTGCTGTTTTGTTGGTTCGAGGTATAGGGAACAAAACCTGATAGCGTAGCAGTTCCTCCTGATGACCACTAATTTTTATTCTGATACATCGTCTGTTATTTATTTGTCAATTCATAAAAATTACATTCATTTTAAATTACAATTTTTTATTTTAACTTGATATAAGTTATCTAAAATCTTATAACAATTATTTATTATTTATAATTATTTTTTATAAATAAATAATTTATTATTTATTATATTAGTCGACAATATAATAAAGTCGACATATAACTCCAGTCGTCATAACATAACTCCAGTCATCAATTTTTCTTACTAGAAACGCTTTCTACGAATACAAATTTTTTGCGAAATTTCAGCGAAGAGGCGCATGAGGGGTTAACCGGTAGATGGGATCTTAGTTGGTTTTAATGCGAAATTTAGGGGTTTCAGCATATGCCTAGTAATATACAATGGTTTTAGTCGATACGCCGAATCTTACGATTCTTGGCTGTGTTTTTCCTACAATTTAAGCTGTTTATATAATAAGCAAATTTGATTTAATCTCGTATTTTCTTGGCACGACAAAATCGGCAATTATTGCGGGTTATTTCAATTATAATTATGATTTTCCTCTCCCTATAATGTTAGGGCTAATTTCCCAATTTTTGTCTTCATATGGTTTCTTAATACGCGTTCCATCTTCCCCACTTACATCTGCTCGACAGGTAGCAGTACATCGATTTCATCTTTGCTAACTTAATAAATACTAAACCCATATTCTTCTTCCATTTCAAATTACCGCCTTTCTATCGGGCATGTGTTGTAAAAACAATTCGATTTCATAGACTGCAAAATATGCGCTCAAGTGGCTTAGCTCTCCAAGAGGCCTGCACGATCTACTGAAATAACTACACTGCTTTTTATCTCCAATATTGGAATCATATAAATTACTAAAATGCTGTTCCCATTGCGAACTGGCAATAGTACTCATTAAAAGACGACGAGGATCTAACTTTCACTGCATCAACTGCATATTCTAGTATCCTGTTATTATTTTGTGCATTTACAACCATTATAAGCGTTCGTATTTTCATGTTGTATTCGTTATTTAATTTAAGATAAAGAGGCTGGTATGTTTAATCTCGCCTTAACAAACTACGATAATGTAATAATTTTACCTTTATCTCGCGCAACAACACGCCTTTTGAATTATTTCACACCACATGCCGAACCCACTATTAACACCGCCAGAAATCTAATAAATAATAAGCCTTGGTCATAGAATAACATTACTTACGTTGCAGGCTTATCTGTTCTAACTATCACTTAATTTCTGAAAGAGAAAAGGCTATCACACAAAATTTATTAAATTTTTTATTAAATTAAATTTATTAAATTTAAGTTTTCCGCATTGGGCTATTAAGAAAGCTAAATTTAAATCTTTAGCGCATAAAAATAAAGTGTTTGGTCTTGAAAAAAGATTACATCATATAGGAATATTTTTTGTTAGTAACAAGTGGAATTCAGTATTTTCAAAGTTTATTAACAATAACATCAAAAATAGTTGTATTAATCAAGTGCACATTTTTTACAGAAAATTACCTAAACTTTACAACATTTTAAGCGTAAACTAGATTTTAACAAAGATGGCATTGTTTATAAAATACCTTGTAAAGAATGCGAACAGGTATATGTTGGTCAAATGGGTCAAGGTTTGGTTAAGCGTATTAAACAACATAATTATAATGTACGTAAAGGGACCAATTCTAGTGCTGTTGCTCAGCATTTTCTTAGTTTGAATCATTCCGTTGATTTTTGAAAATGCATCTATTTTATCATTTGAAAGTAACTTGTTATCTCGCATTATTCAAGAAGCGTATTTTATTAAAAAAGAACCTAATTTAATGCTTAATAATAAATCCGATTTCAAGCTTAAATTAAATTATAATTAATTATTCCAATATTACATTATTTTAATTTTTCCAATTCGTTTGTTTTTTCTAATTGTATTATTATTTTGGTTTAGATTAAATTATAATTCATTACTCTATTTTTAAATTATTTTTATTATTAAATTCGGATGTTTTTTGTCACTTATTTTATGATTTTAATTTTATTTTGTTTTATGATTCTGTTTTTTTTTCTTTCTTTTTGTTGATTTTAAAATGTGTGTAAAATTTTGGTGTATGATTGTTTTGTTTCTCGGTATTTTCTTTTCCTTTTAAGTAGAATGCGGGGCACATCAATGCTTATAGTTTTGTATAAATGTTGGAAACACGGAGGGAAAATTGTGAAACATTTTTTTTGTAATCCTGATGATGATAGCAGGAGCTATCGAAATATAGAATTTTTTTATGTCCAAGCAATTGATGTAAATTCTATGACCAAGGCTTATAATTTAGTATATTCTGGCGATGTTAATAATATGTTTGACATGTGATTTGAATTAATTCAAAAGGCGTGTTCAATCAAGAGTATTTGTAGACGACATTCTCCGATTTTAAGAAACATCGAGTGCGAGATAAAGGTAAAATTACTACATTATCGTAGTTTGTTAAGGTGAGATTAAGCATACCAGCCTCTTTATCTTAAATTAAAGAACGAATACAACACGAAAATACGAACGCTTATAATGTTTGTGAATATACACAATAATAACAGGATACTAGAATATGCAGTTGATGCAGTGGAAGTTAGATCCTCATCGTCGTTTAATGAGTACTATTGCCAGTTCTTAATGGGAACTGGCAATAATTCCCATTGCCACTGTGCTAAGGAAGATAAATATAAATGCAAATTCGAGGAGAGTGGATACAGTTTTGCGGCATCAGTTATTAAGACTTACGGGGGATAACCCCCCCCAAGTAAAAAAGCTAATTCGTTTCATTACTCGTTCATGTAAACACGTTTCCGCATATTGAAAGACAGTGGGTGAGATATTTCAGCTCGTGTCCGTCGTGCCGATGAGGGGAAGTGCTAAAGCGATTCTCAAAAGTTTCTACGAGATGCGCCAACCTCTACTGGAAAAAAGTCTTGGATATTGTGTCGACTTTTCTCCGCGACTTTTCTATGTGTGACCTTGCACTGCCCGCGACCCAGACAGTCGAGGTAGTTCATGACTCCGATATTCGGATAGCTTTCGTCGTCAACGACGACCATTTCGAGTTTGTCATGCGTCCTGTGAATCATGCCTCCGCGACGACTTCTGCATATCACTCCACAACTAATCAACTGAATAATGCTTCTTTGTCGCTTCTGCAATCACCAACAATTAAGGATGGGTAGGTAAATTTGTTTATTCGAGTTAATGAAATTATGAAAAATCGCAATTCCCTTTTCGACCAAAGGAATGAAGTGTTAAACAAATAATGGAGTATCAGATAACACTTTTAGAAAATACGTTTAAATGGGCATTTGATTAATTTCATTTGTTGGAGAATTCTAAATCTTCAAGCGAGTGCTTAGAATAATTGAAACAGATCATCAACTTTGGAGCAACATTGCTGATGAATTCGTAGCATCTCGTAGTAAAGTTTTCACCTTTAGTCTACTAAGAAATTCGAAAGTTCTTAAATTTCGACTCAAAAATACCAGCGATGTAGAATTAAACAATTCAGATGAAGTCACCCCAATGATGCTTGCTATATGTTTAAAAGATATTGAGGTGGTAATGCTCACTGCTCACGGTAGAAGTCCTAATAACGTGGATTCGGCAGGCAATAGTCCAATGAGAAGTGTCATTTTGAGCGAAAATATAGATCTTCTCAAGTACCTATTACAATTTGAACTAAATCCAAATTTATGCTGCAATGAAGATAGCCACAGTACGCTTTAACATTTGATTGCTCGTATGGATAGTATTCTGCGTATTCGACTTCTGATTGAATATAATGCAAGCTATCAAATACAGAATACATATGGTCAAGCCGCGATACACCTTGCAACAATGAGAAATTATGCAGAAATAGTTGAGTTTCTAATTTTATCGGGAGATGATATGAATCATATAGATTTTGAACAATTGGCACCACTTGACTACGCAAACTATATGGAGCTATCCAAGTTAAAAACTATTAAATGAGAAAAGTGCGTCAATGCGACATGATTTAAGGCTTGAACACGATTCATTATTCAAAGAATTTGATGGAGTCGATTAGGTATAGTTGTTGATTCCGTCCACAGCATAAATTTATTTAACATCGTATTCTTTGAACAAATTGATAGAATAACATGGAATTTCCTTAAATTCTTCTTTTGCTTGTCCCGCAAAGTTTCGTCTTCGAAATTAGCTTACCTTACTAGAGAGCAAGCCATGTAGTTTATCATGCAGAAACGTTTCGCCATAATATAGACGGCACCGTTTCGTTCTCGTGTATCAAATTGGGATTCGAAGCAACTCTCACTTAATAGTGATATCCAATTTATCCCTGCTGTTGAATTCCCATACATTTGGAAGTTTGTTAATCAAAGAAAACTAGCATGTATAATGAGATTCTATCTTGACGATTTTCATGAAAAGTTTTGCTCAAATAGGATAACGTGCCATACACGATAATCCGCCTGTATTTGTAAATACTCTTTATAGATGTGCAAAAAGCTCTTACATGATCGAACTTGCATTCATTTAAAAACACTATCCCAATTGCAGCTTAACGACCAATGCGTTAGTATTATTAATTTGATAGATGTTTGCCTATTAACGTTGAGTGTTGTGATAACGTTTTGATGTCGATCCTCCCTCATCGCCCGGGGCTACAGAGGGTTATTATTTTAAATAAATTATCTAGGATAAGTATTTATTATTTTATAAAAATATATTTTTATGGATAATAAATAATATGCTTTATATTAGAATAAGGTACATTAAATAATAAACTTTTATCAGAGGAAATACGTCATTAGCATGTTTTTGGCCCCGCTGTTATGTTGTGTAGAGGATTAAGAGATAAAACCAGATAACATAGCAGTTCCTCCTGGTGACCTCTATTTCCTATTCTTATACATCATCTGTTATTTATTAATCAATTTATAAAAATTGGTTTTTATTTTTAATTTCAACTTTTAATTTTAACTTTATACAAATATCACACATTATATTTTCAATGCTTGCATCATTGAAAACAAAACAAAAATGAAATCAGATCGTAAGTTTCAAATCAGCTAAGATATAAGATTAAGTCTCTATCCGCAGGTCAATACGAGTATTCATCTGACCTAGATGAATCTATCGATTCGGATTACAATACGTTTTCCAGTATATCTCCACCGCCACCGACAAAATTACAATCATCATCTATTCGCAATCAGCTAAGTAGCAGAAACAACATCCATACTGCGGGTTGTCAAGAACACATCGTTATTAATGAGTTAGAATATAATGATAAAATAGAGTTTCTATTCTACCATTCGAAAATGATTACCTGTCACTATAAACAAACTGTAAACAGCTTGTGAAGCTGATAAAAGATCGTCAAATTTATGATAAATTTTAATGTCAGAGTGGAAATTTTTTAATTTTAGAACGTACAAAGTTGACAAGATAAAAGTTAAAAACTTAAAAATTGAAAAAGTAGAAGAGATACCAACATTTTCGATAAGAATTATTATTATTTTTGATATTTAATGTATATAAAAAAGAAAATTTCCACGAACAAATTATCTTTAATAATAAAATAAACAAATTTTTAAGAACAAAACAATACATTATTTGAATCATGTGGTGAAGGAGCTAAAGCTAGCTACGATTGATTTTTAATCTATATTTGCTGTTAAATAACTATATTTTGATCATCAGCTCAATCATTATACTGAATCACCAGCAGTCTTCGTCAGTAGGATGAAGTGGATAAGGTGCGTTTCGACTGCTTTTGTGATAACTTTAAAGACACCAGCAATTCATCACGAGGCTAGACAAAGGTCAGGTTCAGAAGCGTTTTTACTAGCTTGTTGCGTGTATAAACCTTCAAGTTATTCTTTATATAAGGCACAAATGCGTATCCGTTGATTACGAGGGCACTGAATTTCTCACTGGATTTCAAAAGGAATGCGTTATTCTACATATTATTATTGCGAAAATTTATTGCATTGTATCTCAAATTATCAAATATATATACTTGTATATATGTATATATATCATATATACATATACTTGATCGATCATGAATATCGATCTTCATGAAGATGAAGATTAATATCTGTTAATATGATTAATATAAGATTAATATCTATTAACATCGGTTCAACATGATGTAATACTTGGATGGTCTATAAGTAATCCAGCTAGTCGTTAAAACATCGCACGAAACATTCTTGGGAATTTGTAGACTCCTTAGCCGTCTTACACTTCTCGAAATAGATTTCCAAAGCAGATCATTTAATCTGTAAAATGTAAGGATGTTATTCTGCACTATGCTTCGATCCTAAGCATGTGTCTGTAAACTAGTGTATGAATATCACCACCGTTCAGTTTCCACACTATTTAATCACCAACATCATCATGCACCGACGATAGTACTCAGTGAATCTTCAGGGCGCAGGCACTGAGCACTAATGCTTGAATATTAGAAGCAGTTGGTCTAGATCCATAGAAAATTCCAATATATATTATGGTTGTATTTGAAATAGACAACGAGATAGTATACTTACTTTTATTGTAACGTTTCAATCCTTGTTTAAGGGATCTTTTTCAAACAAAAAATTAATTTTTTGAAAGTGAATTTTTTGTTTGAAAAAGATCCCTTAAACAAGGATTGAAACGTTACAATAAAAGTAAGTATACTATCTCGTTGTCTATTTCAAATACAACCATAATATATATACTTGATCGATCATGAATATCGATCTTCATGATCTCTCACTGAACAATCTATAATAAGCATGCCAGAGAGCTTCTCGTACAATGCAGTTTGTAGAGATAATGATGGAAGGTTTCATATGTTGTGTGAAATCTTATAATCCTGGATTCGTAGCCTAGCAGTAAAGAGCGCAAGCTTAGTACGGAAAGGGACATCTCGAATTAGTCAAATTTCGAAAGAGAAGAGTTGATATTAAGCCTTCTGATGAGCATGGGGCTACCAATATGTGGCATAAACCGGGCGAATGAAAGTAGGATTCTGTAGCTGGTTTTCAAAGTAAAAGTCAACTTGTATGGCCTATTATTCGTTAAACAAAAAAATATTTGTTTAACGATTTATTTGAAAGAAGCCTCAATGGGCTCT
>WNNJ02001548.1:0-18318 GCA_012934845.2 Pomphorhynchus laevis | reverse complement strand
TTACAGATTTATGTATTTCTCACGTCCGTTTATTAACAGGTAGTCAAATGAAGAAGCAAATTGTGTTTTATTAATCCTCCGTCAATATTTTAAAATTGTAATACGTTATTTAATATATTATCACATCATAATTATAAATTATTTTATAATTCTATAATATTATGTATAATTTATATATTATGTATTTTTTATACTTTTTTTTATTTTTCATGTCGGTGTATTATCAGGTAGTCAAATGAAGGAGTAAATTGTGTTTTATTAATCCTCCGTCAACATTTTAAAATTGTAATACGTTATTTAATATATTATCACATCATAATTATAAATTATTTTATAATATTTTAATATTACACATTTATGTATTTCTCACGTCCGTTTATTTACAGGTAGTCAAATGAAGAAGCAAATTGTGTTTTATTAATCCTCCGTCAATATTTAAAAATTGTAATACGTTATTTAATATATTATCACATCAACATTATTAATTATTTTGTAATTTTATAATATTACAGATTTTTGTATTTCTCACGTCCGTTTATTAACACGTAGTCAAATAAAAAAGCAAATTGTGTTTTATTAATCCTCCGTCAATATTTTAAAATTGTAATACGTTGTTTAATATATTATCACATCAAAATTATAAATTATTTTATAATTTTTTAATATTACAGATTTATGTATTTCTCATGTCCGTTTATAAACAGGTAGTCAAATAAAGATGCAAATTGTGTTCTATTCATCCTCCGTCAATATTTTAAAATTGTTATACCTTATTTAATATATTATCACATCATAATTATTAATTATTTTATAATTTATAATATTACAGATTTATGTATTTCTCATGTCCGTTTATTAACAGGTAGTCAAATGAAGAAGCAAATTGTGTTTTATTAATCCTCCATCAATACATTACAATTTTAATACCTTATTTAATATATTATCACATCAAAATTATAAATTATTTTATTTTTTTATGATATAACAGATTTATCTATTTCTCACTTCCGTTTATTAACAGTTAGTCAAATGAAAAAGCAAATTGTGTTTTATTAATTCTCCGACAATATTTTAAATTTGTAATTCGTTATTTAATATATTATCACATCATAATTATAAATTATTATTTAATTTTTTAATATTACATATTTATGTATTTCTCATATCCGTTTTTTAACAGGTTGTCAAATGAAGAAGCAAATTGTGTTTTATTAATCCTCTGTCAATATTTTAAAATTGTAATACGTTGTTTAATATATTATCAAATCAAAATTATAAACTTTTATATAATTTTTTTAATATTACAGATTTATGTATTTATCATGTCCGTTTATAAACAGGTCGTCAAAAAAAGAAGCAAATTGTGTTTTATTTGTCATCCGTCAATATTTTTAAATTATAATACGGTATTTATATATTATCAAATCACAATTATTGATTATTTTATAATTTCATAATATTACAGATTTATGTATTTCTCATGTCTGTTTATGAACAGGTAGTAAATGAAGAAGCAAATTGTGTTTTATTTATCCTGCGTAATATTTTTAAATTGTAATACGTTGTTTAATATATTATCACATCAACAATATTAATTATTTTGTAATTTTATAAGTATTACAGATTTTTGTATTTCTTATATTCGTTTATTAACAGGTAGTCAAATGAAGAAGCAAATTGTGTTTTATTAATCCTCCGTCAATTCATTAAAATTGTAGTACGTTATTTAATATATTAAAAGATCAAAATTATAAATTATTTTATAAGTTTATAATGTTACAGATTTATGTATTTCTCACGTCCGTTTATTGACAGGAAGTCAAATAAAGAAGCAAATTGTGTTTTATTAATCCTCCGTCAATATTTTAAAATTGTAATACGTTATTTAATATATTATCACATCAACATTATAAATTATTTTATAATTCTATAATATTATGTATAATTAATATATTATGTATTTTTTATAATTTTATTTATTTTTCATGTCGGTGTATTATCAGGTAGTCAAATGAAGGAGTAAATTCTGTTTTTTTAATCCTCCGTCAACATTTTAAAATTGTAATACGTTATTTAGTATATTATCACATCATAATTATAAATTATTTTATAATATTTTAATATTACACATTTATGTATTTCTCACGTCCGTTTATTTACAGGTATTCAAATGAAGAAGCAAATTGTGTTTTATTAATCCTCCGTCAATATTTTAAAATTGTAATACGTTATTTAATATATTATCACATTAACATTATTAATTATTTTGTAATCTTATAATATTACAGATTTTTGTATTTCTCACGTCCGTTTATTAACACGTAGTTAAATAAAAAAGCAAATTGTGTTTTATAATTCCTCCGTCAATATTTTAAAATTGTAATACGTTGTTTAATATATTATCACATCATAATTATTAAATATTTTATAATTTCATATTATTACAGATTTATGTATTTCTCATGTCCGTTTATTAACCGGTAGTCAAATGAAGAAGCAAATTGTGTTTTATTAATCCTCCGTCAATACCTTAAAATTGTAATACGTTATTTAATATATTATCACATCGTAATTATAAATTATTATATAATTTTTTAATATTACAGATTTATGTATTTCTCACGTCCGTTTATTAACAGGTAGTCAAATAAAGAAGCAAATGTGTTTTATTAATCCTCCGTTAATATTTTATAATTGTAATACGTTATTTAATATATTATCACATCAACGTTATTAATTATTTTGAAATTTTTTAATTTTACAGATTTTGTTATTTCTCACGTCAGTTTATTTACAGGTAGTCAAATGAAGAAGCAAATGGTGTTTTATAAATCCTCCGTCAATATTTTAAATTTGTAATACGTTATTTAATATATTATCACATCATAATTATAAATTATTGTTTAATTTTTTAATATTACAGATTAATGTATTTCTCATGTCTGTTTATTAACAGGTTGTTAAATGAAGGAGCAAATTGTGTTTTATTAATCCTCCGTCAATACATAAAAATTGTAATACGTTTTTTAATATATTACCACATCATAATAATAACTTATTGTTTAATTTTGTAATATCACAGATTTATGTATTTCTCATGTCCGTTTATTAACAGATAGTCAAATGAAGAAGCAAATTGTGTTTTATAATTCCTTTGTCAATATTTTAAAATTGTAATTGGTTGTTTAATATATTATCACAACAAAATTATAAATTATTTTAAAATTTTTTTAATATTACAGGTTTATGTATTTCTTATGTCCGTTTATAAACAGGTTGTCAAACAAAGAAGCAAATTGTGTTTTATTCATCCTCCGTCGATATTTTAAAATTGTAATAGGTTATTTAATATATTATCACATCATAATTATTAATTATTTTGTAATTTCATAATATTACAGATTTATGTATTTCTCATGTTAGTATATTAACAGGTAGTCAAATGAAGAAGCAAATTGTGTTTTATTTATTCCCGTCAATACACAAAAATTGTAATACGTTAATAAATATATTATCACATCATAATTATAAATTATTTTATAATTTTATAATATTACAGATTTATGTATTTTTCACGTCCGTTTATTAACAGGTTGTAAAATGTAGAAGCAAATTGTGTTTTATTAATTCTTCGTAAATATTTTAAAATTGTAATACGTTATTTAATATATTATCACGTCACAATTATAAATTATTTTATAATTCTAAAATATTATGTATAATTTTTATAATATGTATTATTTATAATTTTATGTATTTCTCATGTCCGTTTATTAACAGGTTGTCAAATGAAGGAGCAAATTGTGTTTTGTTAATCCTCCGTCAATATTTTAAAATTGTAAAACCTTATTTAATATATTATCACATCTACATTATTAATTATTTTGTAATTTTATAATATTACAGATTTTTGTATTTCTCACGTTTGCTTTTTAACAGGTAGTCAAATGAAGAAGCAAATTGTGTTTTATTAATCCTTCGTCAATATTTTAAAATTGTAATACTTTGTTTAAAATATTATCACATCAAAATTATAAATTATTTTATAATTTTATAATATTACAGATTTATGTATTTCTCATGTCCTTTTATAAACAGTTAGTCAAATAAAGAAGCAAATTGTGTTTTATTCATCCTCCGTCAATATTTTAAAATTGTAATACGTTGTTTAATATATTATCACATCAAAATTATAAATTATTTTACAATTTTTTTAATATTACAGATTTATGTATTTCTCATGTCCGTTTAAAAACAGCTTGTCAGATAAAGAAGCAACTTGTGTTTTACTGATCCTTCGTCAATATTTTAAAATTGTAATACGTTATTTGATATATTATCACATCATAATTATTAATTTTTTTTATTTCATAATATTACAGATTTATGTATTTCTCATGTCCGTTTATTAACAGGTAGTCAAATGAAGAAGCAAATTGTGTTTTATTAATACTCCGTCAATATTTTAAAATTGTAATACTTTGTCTTATATATTATCACATCAAAATTATAAATTATTTTATAATTCTATAATATTATGTATAATATATATATTATGTATTATTTAAAATTTTATGTATTTCTCATGTCCGTTTATTAACAGGTAGTCAAATGAAGGAGTAAATTGTGTTTTATTAATCCTTCGTCAATATTTAAAAATTGTAATACGTTATTGAATATATTATCACATCATAATTATAAATATATTTTTTTAATTGTTCTATATTACAGATTTTTTATTTCTTATGTCCGTTTATTAACAGGTAGTCAAATGAAGAAGCAAATTGTGTTTTATTAATCCTTCGTTAATATTTTAAAATTGTAATACTTTGTTTTATATATAATCACATCAAAATTATAAATTATTTTATAATTTGTATTATTACAGATTTATATATTTCTCATGTCCGTTTATCAACAGGTAGACAAATAAAGAAGCAAATTGTGTTTTATTCATCCTCCGTCAATATTTTAAAATTGTAATACGTTATTTAATAAATTATCACATCACAATTATAAATTATTTTATAATTTCATAATATTACAGATTTATGTATGTATCATGTCCTTTTATAAACAGGTAGTCAAACAAAGAAGCAAATTGTGTTTTATTCATCCTTCGTCAATATTTTAAAATTGTAATACGTTGTTCAATATATTATCACATCATAATCATAAATTTTTTTTTAATTGTTTTATATTACAGATTTATGTATTTCTCGTGTCCGTTTATTAACAGGAAGTCAAATGAAGAAGCAAATTGTGTTTTATTAATCCTTCGTCAATATTTTAATATTGTAATACTTTGTTTAATATATTATCGCATCAAAATTATAAAATATTTTATAATTTTTTAATATTACAGATTTATGTATTTCTCATGTTCTTTAATAAACAGGTAGTCAAATAAAGAAGCAAATTGTGATTTATTCATCCTACGTCAATATTTTTAAATTGTAATATTTTTTTTAATATTTTATCACATCATAATTATTAATTATTTTTTAATTTCATAATATTACAGATATTTGTATTTCTCATGTCCGTTTATTAAAAGGTGGTCAAATGAAGAAGCAAATTGTGTTTTGTTAATCCACTGTCAATACATTAAAATTGTAATACGTCATTTAATACATTATCACATCATAATTATAAATTATTATATTATTTTATAAAATTACAGTTTAATGTATATCTTATGTCCGTTTATAAACAGGTAGTCAAATGAAGAAGCAAATTGTGTTTTATTAATCCTCCGTCAATACATTAAAATTGTAATACGTTGTTTAATATATTATCACATCAAAATAATAAATTATTTTATAATTTTTTTAATATTACAGATTTATGTATTTCTCATGTCCGTTTTATAAACAGGTAGTCAAATAAAGAAGCAAATTGTGTTTTATTTATCCTCCGTCAATATTTTAAAATTGTAATACGTTGTTTAATATATTATCACATCATAATTATTAAATTATTTTTTAATTTCATAATATTACAGATTTATGTATTTTTCATGTCGTTTTATAAACAGGTAGTCAAATAAAGAAGCAAATTGTGTTTTATTAATCCTTCGTCAATATTTAAAAATTGTAATACGTTATTTAATATATTTTCACCTCTACATTACTAATAATTTTGTAATTTTTTAATATTACAGATTTTTGTTTTTCTTACGTCTGTTTATTAACAGGAAGTTAAATGAAGAAGAAATTGTGTTTTATTAATACTCCGTCAATATTTTAAAATTGTAATACGTTTTTTAATATATTATCACATAAACATTATTAATTATTTTGTAATTTTATAATATTACAGATTTTTGTATTTCTCACGTCCGTTTATTAACAGGTAGTCAAATGAAGAAGCAAATTGTGTTTTATTAATCCTTTGTCAATATTTTAAAATTGTAATACGTTATTTAATATATTATCACATCAAAATTATAAATTATTTTATAATTCTATAATATTATGTATAACTTATATATTATGTATTATTTAAAATTTTGTGTATTTCTCATGTCCGTTTATTAACAGGTAGTCAAATGAAGGAGTAAATTGTGTTTTATTAATCCTCCGTCAATATTTTAAAATTGTAATACGTTATTTAATATATTATCACATCATAATTATAAATTATTTTTTAATTTTTAATATTACAGATTTATGTATTTCTCATGTCCGTTTATTAACAGGTAGTCAAATGAAGAAGCAAATTGTGTTTTATTAATCCTTCGTCAATATTTTAAAATTGTAATACTTTGTTTAATATATTATCACATCAAAATTATAAATTATTTTATAATTTTATAATATTACAGATTTATGTATTTCTCATGTCCTTTTATAAACAGGTAGTCAAATAAAGAAGCAAATTGTGTTTTTATTCATCCTCCGTCAATATTTTAAAATTGTAATACGTTGTTTAATATATTATCACATCAAAATTATAAATTATTTTACAATTTTTTTAATATTACAGATTTATGTATTTCTCATGTCCGTTTAAAAACAGCTAGTCAGATAAAGAAGCAAATTGTGTTTTACTGATCCTCCGTCAATATTTTAAAATTGTAATACGTTATTTGATATATTATCACATCATAATTATTAATTATTTTTTAATTTCATAATATTACAGATTTATGTATTTCTCATGTCCGTTTATTAACAGGTAGTCAAATGAAGAAGCAAATTGTGTTTTATTAATCCTCCGTCAATATTTTAAAATTGTAATACGTTATTTAATATATTATCACATCAACATTATTAATTATTTTGTAATTTTATAATATTACAGATTTTTGTATTTCTCACGTTTGTTTTTTAACAGGTAGTCAAATGAAGAAGCAAATTGTGTTTTATTAATACACCGTCAATATTTTAAAATTGTAATACTTTATCTTATATATTATCACATCAAAATTATAAATTATTTTATAATTCTATAATATTATGTATAATATATATATTATGTATTATTTAAAATTTTATGTATTTCTCATGTCCGTTTATTAACAGGTAGTCAAATGAAGAAGTAAATTGTGTTTTATTAATCCTCCGTCAATATTTTAAAATTGTAATACGTTATTTAATATATTATCACATCATAATTATAAATTATTTTATAATTTTTAATATTACAGATTTATGTATTTCTCATGTCCGTTTATTAACAGGTAGTCAAATGAAGAAGCAAATTGTGTTTTATTAATCCTTCGTCAATATTTTAAAATTGTAATACTTTGTTTAATATATTATCACATCAAAATTATAAATTATTTTATAATTTATAATATTACAGATTTATGTATTTCTCATGTCCTTTTATAAACAGGTAGTCAAATAAAGAAGCAAATTGTGTTTTATTTATCCTCCGTCAATATTTTAAAATTGTAATACGTTATTTAATATATTATCACATCATAATTATAAATTATTTTATAATTTCATAATATTACAGATTTATGTATTTCTCATGTCCGTTTATAAACAGGTAGTCAAATGAAGAAGCAAATTGTGTTTTATTCATCCTCCGTCAATATTTTAAAATTGTAATACGTTATTTAATATATTATCACATCATAATTATAAATTATTTTATAATTTCATAATATTACAGATTTATGTATTTCTCATGTCCGTTTTATAAACAGGTAGTCAAATAAAGAAGCAAATTGTGTTTTATTAATCCTCCGTCAATATTTTAAAATTGTAATACGTTATTTAATATATTATCACATCAACATTATTAATTATTTTGTAATTTTATAATATTACAGATTTTTGTATTTCTCACGTCTGTTTATTAACAGGTAGTTAAATGAAGAAGCAAATTGTGTTTTATTAATCCTCCGTCAATATTTTAAAATTGTAATACTTTATTTAATATATTATCACATCTAAATTATAAATTATTTTGTAATTCTTTAATATTATGTATAATTTATATATTATGTATTATTTAAAATTTTATGTATTTCTCATGTCCGTTTATTAACAGGTAGTCAAATGAAGAAGCAAATTGTGTTTTATTAATCCTCCGTCAATATTTTAAAATTGTAATACGTTATTTAATATATTATCACATCATAATTATAAATTATTTTTTAATTTTTTAATATTACAGATTTATGTATTTCTCATGTCCGTTTATTAACAGGTAGTCAAATGAAGAAGCAAATTGTGTTTTATTAATCCTCCGTCAATATTTTAAAATTGTAATACGTTATTTAATATATTATCACATCATAATTATAAATTATTTTATAATTTTTTAATATTACAGATTTATGTATTTCTCATGTCCGTTTATTAACAGGTAGTCAAATGAAGAAGCAAATTGTGTTTTATTAATCCTCCGTCAATATTTTAAAATTGTAATACGTTTTTTAATATATTATCACATCATAATTATTAATTATTTTATAATTTTATAATATTACAGATTTATGTATTTCTCATGTCCGTTTATTAACAGGTAGTCAAATGAAGAAGCAAATTGTGTTTTATTAATCCTCCGTCAATACATTAAAATTGTAATACGTTATTTAATATATTATCACATCATAATTATAAATTATTTTATAATTTTTTAATATTACAGATTTATGTATTTCTCACGTCCGTTTATTAACAGGTAGTCAAATGAAGAAGCAAATTGTGTTTTATTAATCCTCCGTCAATATTTTAAAATTGTAATACGTTGTTTAATATATTATCACATCATAATTATAAATTATTTTATAATTTTTTAATATTACAGATTTATGTATTTCTCATGTCCGTTTATTAACAGGTAGTCAAATGAAGAAGCAAATTGTGTTTTATTAATCCTCCGTCAATATTTTAAAATTGTAATACGTTATTTAATATATTATCACATCATAATTATAAATTATTTTATAATTTTATAATATTACAGATTTATGTATTTCTCATGTCCGTTTATTAACAGGTAGTCAAATGAAGAAGCAAATTGTGTTTTATTAATCCTCCGTCAATATTTTAAAATTGTAATACGTTATTTAATATATTATCACATCATAATTATAAATTATTTTATAATTTTATAATATTACAGATTTATGTATTTCTCATGTCCGTTTATTAACAGGTAGTCAAATGAAGAAGCAAATTGTGTTTTATTAATCCTCCGTCAATATTTTAAAATATGTAATACGTTATTTAATATATTATCACATCATAATTATAAATTATTGTATAATTTTATAATATTACAGATTTTTTGTATTTATCATGTCCGCTTACAAACAGGTATTCAAATGAAAAAGCAAATTGTGTTTTATTGATCCTGCCTCGATATTTTTTAATTGTAATAAGTTGTTTAATATATTATCACATCAAAATTATAAATTATTTTTGAATTTTATAAAAATACACATTTATGTATTTCTCATGTCCGTTTATTAACAAGTAGTCAAATGAAGAAGCAAATTGTGTTTTATTAATTCACCGTAATTATTTTAGAATTTTAATACGTTATTTAATATAGTATCACATCATAATTATAAATTATTATATAATTTTATGATATTACAGATTTATGTATTTCTCATGTCCGTTTTTTAACAGGTTGTCAAATGAAGAAGCAAATTGTGTTTTATTAATCTTCCGTCAATATTTTAAAATTGTAATACGTTATTTAATATATTATCACATCATAATTATAAATTATTTTATAATTTTATAATATTACAGATTTATGTATTTCTCATGTCCGTTTATTAACAGGTAGTCAAATGAAGAAGCAAATTGTGTTTTATTAATCCTCCGTCAATATTTTAAAATTGTAATACGTTATTTAATATATTATCACATCATAATTATAAATTATTTTATAATTTTATAATATTACAGATTTATGTATTTCTCATGTCCGTTTATTTAACAGGTAGTCAAATGAAGAAGCAAATTGTGTTTTATTAATCCTCCGTCAATATTTTAAAATATTAATACGTTATTTAATATATTATCACATCATAATTATAAATTATTTTATAATTATATAATATTACAGATTTATGTATTTCTCATGTCCGTTTTTTAACAGGTAGTCAAATGAAGAAGCAAATTGTGTTTTATTAATCCTCCGTCAATATTTTAAAATTGTAATACGTTATTTAATATATTATCACATCATAATTATAAATTATTTTATAATTTTATAAAATTACAGATTTATGTATTTCTCATGTCCGTTTATTAACAGGTAGTCAAATGAAGAAGCAAATTGTGTTTTATTAATCCTCCGTCAATATTTTAAAATATTAATACGTTATTTAATATATTATCACATCATAATTATAAATTATTTTGTAATTTTATAATATTACAGATTTATGTATTTCTCATGTCCGTTTATTAACAGGTAGTCAAATGAAGAAGCAAATTGTGTTTTATTAATCCTCCGTCAATATTTTAAAATTGTAATACGTTATTTAATATATTATCACATCATAATTATAAATTATTTTTTAATTTTATAATATTACAGATTTATGTATTTCTCATGTCCGTTTATTAACAGGTAGTCAAATGAAGAAGCAAATTGTGTTTTATTAATCCTCCGTCAATATTTTAAAATTGTAATACGTTGTTTAATATATTATCACATCATAATTATAAATTATTTTGTAATTTTATAAAATTACAGATTTTTGTATTTCTCATGTCCGTTTATTAACAAGTAGTCAAATGAAGAAGCAAATTGTGTTTTATTAATCCACCGTCAATATTTTAGAATATTAATACGTTATTCAATATATTATCACATCATAATTATAAATTCTTATGTAATTATATGATATTACAGATTTATGTATTTCTCATGTCCGTTTTTTAACAGGTTGTCAAATGAAGAAGCAAATTGTGTTTTATTAATCCTCTGTCAATATTTTAAAATTGTAATACGTTATTTAATATATTATCACATCATAATTATAAATTATTATTTAATTTTATAATATTACAGATTTATGTATTTCTCATGTCCGTTTATTAACAGGTAGTCAAATGAAGAATCAAATTGTGTTTTATAAATCCTCCGTCAATATTTTAAAATTGTAATACGTTATTTAATATATTATCAAATCATAATTAGAAATTATTTTATAATTTTGTAATATTACAGATTTATATATTTCTCATGTCTAATTATTAACAGGTAGTCAAATGAAGAAGCGAATTGTGTTTTATTGATCCTCCGTCAATTTTTTTTATTGTATTACAGTATTTAATATATTATCACATCATAATTATAAATTTTTAATAATTTTATAATATAACAGATATTTGTATTTCTCAGGTCCGTTTTTTAACAGGTATTCAAATGAAGAAGCAAATTGTGTTTTATTTATCCTCCGTCAATATTTTAAAATTGGAATAGGTAATTTAATCTATTATCACATCATAATAAAAATTATTTTTTAATTTTATAATATTACAGATATATGTATTTCTCATGTCCGTTTAATAACAGGTAGTCAAATGAAGAAGCAAATTGTGTATTATTAATCCTCCGTCAATATTCGAAAATATTAATTCGTTATTTAATATATTATCACATTATAATTATAAATTATTGTATAATTTTAAAATAATACAGATTTTTTGTATTTATCATGTCCGCTTACAAACTGGTAGTCAAATGAAGAAGCAAATTGTGTTTTATTGATCTTGCCTCGATATTTTTAAATTGTAATATGTTGTTTAATATATTATCACATCATAATTATAAATTATTTTATAATTTTATAATATTACAGATTTATGTATTTCTCATGTCCGTTTATTAACAGGTAGTCAAATGAAGAAGCAAATTGTGTTTTATTGATCCTCCGTCAATATTTTAAAATTGTAATACGTTGTTTAATATATTATCACATCATAATTATAAATTATTTTATAATTTTATAATATTACAGATTTATGTATTTCTCATGTCCGTTTATAAACAGGTAGTCAAATGAAGAAGCAAATTGTGTTTTATTAATCCTCCGTCAATACATTAAAATTGTAATACGTTATTTAATATATTATCACATCATAATTATAAATTATTTTATAATTTTATAATATTACAGATATTTGTATTTCTCATGTCCGTTTATTAACAGGTAGTCAAATGAAGAAGCAAATTGTGTTTTGTTGATCCTCCGTCAATATTTTTAAATTGGAATACGTTATTTAATATATTATCACATCATAATTATAAATTATTTTTTAATTTTATAATATTACAGATTTATGTATTTCTCATGTCCTTTTAATAGGTAGTCAAATGAAGAAGCAAATTGTGTTATATTAATCCTTCGTCAACATTCGAAAATATTAATTCGTTATTTGATATATTACAACATCATAATTATAAATTATTTTATAATTTTATAATATTTTAGATTTTTGTATTTCTCATGTCCGTTTATTAACTGGTAGTCAAATGAAGAGCACATTGTTTTTTATTTATCCTCCGTCAATATTTTTAAATATTAATATTTTATTTAATATATTATCACATCATATTTATAAATTTTATTACAATTTTGTAATATTACAGATTGATGTATTTATCATCTGTTTATTAACAGGTAGTCAAATGAAGAAGCATATTGTGTTTTATAAATCCTCAGTAAATATTTTAAAATTGTAATACGTTATTTAATATATTATCACATCATAATTAGAAATTATTTTATAATTTTGTAATATTACAGATTTATGTATCTCTCATGTCCGTTTTTTAACAGGTAGTCAAATGAAGAAGCAAATTGTGTTTTATTAATCCTCCGTCAATATTTTTAAATTGTGATACGTTATTTAATATATTATCACATCATAATTATTAATTTTTAATTTTATAATATTACAGATTTATGTATTTCTCATGTCCGTTTATTAAGAGGTAGTCAAATGAAGAAGCAAACTGTGTTTTATTAATCCTACGTCAATATTTTAAAATTGTAATACGCTATTGTATATATTATCACATCAAAATTATATATTTATTTTATAATTTTATAATATTACAGATATTTGTATTTCCTATGTCCGTTTATATTCAGGTAGTCAAATGAAGAAGCAAATTGTGTTTTATTAATCCTCTGTCAATATTTTAAAATTGTAATACTCTGTTTAATATATTATCACATAATAATTAGAAATTATTATTTAATTTTATAATATTACAGATTTATGTATTTCTCATGTCCGTTTATTAACTGGTAGTCAAATGAAGAATCAAATTGTGTTTTATAAATCCTCCGTCTATATTTTAAAATTTGATACTTTATTTAATATATTATAATATCATAATTATAAATTATTTTACAATTTTATAATATTACAGATATATGTATTTATCATGTCCGTTTATTAACAGGTAGTCAAATGAAGAAGCAAATTGTGTTTTATTAATCCTCCGTCAATATTTTAAAATTGTAATACGTTTTTTAATATATTATCACATCATAATTATAAATTATTCTTTAATTTTATAATATTACAGATTAGTGTATTTCTCATGTCTGTCGTTCACCAAGTAGACAAATGAAGAAGCAAATTGTGTTTTATTAATCCTCCGTCAATACTTTAAAATTGTAATACGGAATTTAATATATAATCACATCATAATTATAAATTATTTTGTAATTATATAATATTACAGATTTATGTATTTCTCATGTCCGTTTACTAACAGGTAGTCAAATGAAGAATCAAATTGTGTTTTATTAATCCTCCGTCAATATTTTAAAATATTAATTTGTTTTTTTTTATATACTATCACATTATAATTATAAATTATTTTATAATTTTAAAATATTACAGATTTAGGTATTTCTCTTATCCGTTTATTAACAGGTATTCAAATGAAGAAGCAAATTCTGTTTTATAAATCCTCCGTCAATATTTTGAAATATTAATTCGTTATTTAATAAATAATCACATCATAATTATAAATTATTTTATAATTTTATAATATTACAGATTTATGTATTTCTCATGTCCGTTTATTAACAGGTAGACAAATGAAGAAGCAATTCAAATCAGCTAACTGAATCTACGTATTGTTATATAATTATAAAATAAACAAAACATAATAATGCTAAATCAAAATTTAATAATTAAATAATAAAATTAATAATTGTTTTTAGATTTTCTATAATTTAAATCAAGTTAAAATAAAAATAAAAAATAAAATTTAAAATAAACGTCATTTTTATGAATTGACTAATAAATAACAGACGTTGTATCAGAATAAGAATTAGAGGTCATCAGGAGGAACTGCTATGCTATCAGGTTTCGGCCCCTAACTCCTCTACCCAACATAGCAGCGGGGCCAAATACATGCTAATGATGTATTTCCTCTGAAATAACTATCTAGTATCTGATTCTAATGCAAAGTATATTATTTATTATCCATCCATAAAAATTTGCCACTTAAGAGTTTAAATTTATTCTTTATATTATTGTGTTGATTTATATATTTTACTATTTTCTGCTTGATGTTATTTTTATAGTAACCTAGTTTAAAATATGTATCTATTAAATTATTTAAATGATTTTGAAGAAAGCCAATATCATTACATATTGTTGCAATTCTTAAAATTTCATTATTTAATGTATTATATTTTATATTATATGGTATGCATGAATGCTCATGCAAAAATATGTTTCTTGTAAATTTAAATATGTCATCTTTACGATATAAATTAATAGTAGTTTTAGTTAATGTTAATTTAATGTTCATATCTAGATATACACATTCATTATCATCATTATTGGTTTTGTTAAGAATAAGGCCTTCTGGATAAATGTGCTCACTAATTGAATAAAAATTATTAGAATTAAATACACATATATCATCAATGTATCGAAACATATATTTCATATATTTATATTGTTTAGATTTAGTTTTTACACAGTTATGAACAAATTCATATTCTATAAAGCTTAAAATCAAGTCAGCTATAATTGGGCTACTATTACCTCCCATTTAAACACCTTTTACTTGTCTAAATATAGATGTCCCTACTTTTAAATAATTTTGATTTATCAAAATATTTAAGGATTCTATTAATTCAATTTTATCCATATATTTATATTTATTTGATGGTTTAATTTTTGTTAGATAGGCGTTATAATTATTATAACATATATATGTATATCTTTTTCCGAATATAAGGTTAATTAATTTTACTAACGCTTCTTTAATATCTACTAAATCTAGATTTGTATAAAGCGTACTAAAATCGTATGTATTTATATTTTGAAAATTTATTCCTTTTGTCTGTTCTAAAAATTCTTTTGTAGAATTAATACTGAAATAGTGTTTTATACCAGTATTAATTTCGATTACCTTGCAATATTTTTTAAAATGTGCTTTAATTACTTTAAGTATTTTATTCATATAGACAGAAAGTGGTTTTAATGTACATTTAAACGCACTACATATGAACCTAGGTTTTATTGGATTTTTATGTAATTTTGTATTCCAATATAATATAGGTATAGTTTTATTATCTAATTCAACCGTTATACCCTTTTTATCCATTATAGAACAGTGACTTGTAATAATTGTTTCTAAACTCAACTCACTACGTTCATATGTTGGATTTACATTTAAATCATTAGAATTAACCTCTTTCATTAGTATATCATAATAAAGCTTTTTGCATATGAAGACAAAGTTATTACTAGCTTTATCAATAGTTGTTATTATATAGTTATCCTTTAATTAAGGAGCAAATTGTGTTTAATTAATCCTCCGTCAATATTTTAAATTGTAATTTGTTGTTTAATATATTATCACATCATAATTATACATTATTTTATAATTTTATATTATTACAGATTTAAGTATTTCTCATGTCTGTTTATTAACAGGTAGTCAAATGAAGAAGCAAATTGTGTTTTATTAATCTACAGTCAATATTTTAAAATTGTAATACGCTATTTTATATATTATCACATCATATTTATAAATTATTTTATAATTTATATAATATTACAGATTTATGTATTTCTCATGTCCGTTTTTTAACAGGTAGTCAAATGAAGAAGCAAATTGTGTTTTATTAATCATCCGTCAGAATTTTTAAATTGTGTTACGTTATTTAACATATTATCAAATCATAATTATAAATTATTTTTTTTTAATTTTATAATATTACAGACTTTTGTATTTCTCATGTCTGTTTATTAACAAGTAGTCAAATGAAGAAGCAAATTGTCTTTTATTAATCTTCCGTCAATATTTTAAAATTGTAATACGTTTTTTATTATATTATCACTTTATAATTATAAATTATTTTATAATTTTATAATTTTACAAATGTATGTATTTCTCATGTCCGTTTATTAACAGGTAGACAAATGAAGAAGCAAATTGTGTTTTATTAATCCTCCGTCAATATTTTAAAATTGTAATACGTTATTTAATATATTATCAAATCATAATTAGAAATTATTTTATAATTTTGTAATATTACAGATTTATATATTTCTCATGTCTGTTTATTAACAGGTAGTCAAATGAAGAAGCAAATTCTTTTTAAATCATATACAACTTGAAAATATAAGAAGCAAATTAAACGAAAAATCGGCATAACAACTGGTAAAAGTCAAGAGTCTTCATTATGTTCTACAGCCATTTTTGCGTCCCCCCCATAGATGCAACAAGCGCTTCAAGATTGGCATCACGGCTATGGAATCCCACTGTCTGCATTTTTTCAAGTTCGGATGCATAAAGTTGTTCTTGAGTTTGGTTTGGTTGTTGATTTGTCGGCTGATGTTGCTGGAGATGAAGACGATCTAATGGTTGAAACAACGAAGTAGTATAATCTTGATTTGAGCATTGTAAATTTTGAGATGCTGTTGTTGCATAAGCTGTTTGTCTATTGCTTGGTGATCGAAAAGAATCCACATCAGATGAAGTAGGTTGGACATCATTGATATGGATGTCCACATTTCTGACTGTAGGAAGGATGGTTTCTCGAATGACGATTTCTTCGGATAAGGCTGCCACCTGAGTAAGAAATTCCGAAGGGTTGAGACGCGGGGTTGGGTCGTCGTAAAGACCAACACTGCTTTCTATTATAGGTCTCCCCAAATCTTCGAGGCTCTTGAGAATCGCTTTGGCATTCCCTCTCATCAGGGAGATCGAGACACGCTGAAAGAGCTGGTTTGCCGCCTTGCTATACGAAATATTGCCTCGCCAAGACATAGATCGGGCAATGAATCTGACAAGTTTTTCCCCCTGGGCGTTCCAACCTCCATATGTCTCTATAACTGCGGCCGAGAAACAATACCCGCTTTCCTCCATTTTCCGCTTGTATTTTCGGTCCTTGACACATGCTGCATATCTGTCTGCAGCATATCCAGGAATCTTAGCAGCCATGGAAACGTAGGCATTTTGCAGAGGGTTTGTCACCGCAAAATCGACTGCTAGAGGGGGATCCTCGTAAATCAAAATGTCGGCTGGTCTCTCTCGTAAGTTGCGCACGAGATTGGGTACCTCCTTCGCGACTCTCAGTCCTGCAGAAACTGCCGCCTGAAATATTGTGTCTCGAAGTCCATCGTGTCGAATACCGGGGTACCCGCCAAATTGACAGGTTAGGGCGTGGAAACCAAATTTGTCTGCCATTCTAAGGCAGCGTCTGCAACGGTAGTCACCCTTACAGAGCGGCATTCCCAACCACATACGAAGCAACACCACAAATTCATTCGGCGCAAGATTCATAAGCGTGGCTTTGTTTGGTATAGCCTGCAGCCATGCACACGCATGCGGACGCGA
>WNNJ02001547.1:0-36318 GCA_012934845.2 Pomphorhynchus laevis | reverse complement strand
ACCGCAACGACATCAACTGGAAGACGATTCCAAATATTCACCGCTCGATGAGACAGTCGGAAATGACGAGGGTATTTTCCGTGCTCATGTACTACTAGTACTTTCGAGTGCCCTCTACGTCCATCCCGTTCATTGAGTTCAACTCTATTTGCTGGAAAATTTTCATCTTTATTAATTAGTCGATACATAGCTAGAAGGTCGAAAAGACGAAACCTTTCACGCACTGTCGGCATATTCAAACTTTTTATTCGTGCCTCATAGGGAAGATATCGTACCTGAGGACATAATTTCGTAAACCGTCGAAGTATGCGCTCTAATTGATCAAGTTCTTTACACGTACACGGAAAGACTGCTGGCGACATATTCTAATATCGGTCTTATAAGATCATTATATAAACGCACAACACAAACGGGAGATAAATCTTTAAAGCAATTTTTGACAATATAGGTCATTCTTCTTGCTGCGTTACAAATCCTATCTGTGTTAGCACGTGTTTTCAGATTGTTTTGAACAATTATACCAAGATCCAGAATGGACTGCGTGGAAACAACAAACTCATTGTCAATAAAATATCCTTGACTCACCTTGCTATGACCTAATCTCATATGTGCACACTTTTTAAGATTAAATACAATTCCAGTGTTTAAAGACCATCGATAAACAATGTTTAGGATATTTTGAAAGTCATTTCGATCCTTGTTGGTTTTAATCAATTTCCATACCTTTACATCATCGGCAAAAGCTAAAACACTACAATCCTCAATTAAATCTAGTAGCTGATTTATAAATATGTTAAACAACAAGGGGCCTAAGACTGATCCCTGTGGTACTCCTGAGGTGATAGGACGATAAGACGATAGACATTAACCTACACGAACAGCAAAGGCTCTATCTTTAAGAAAATCTTGAATCCAGCTTATAATGGAGCGTTTGACTTTATAAGACTCAAGGGTGGAAATTAGCATTTTGTGGGCACCCTATCAAAAGCCCGACTAAAGTCAAGAAATATTACGTCGATACAGTACCCGTTAGCAACATGTCCAACCCAATCTTCACGAGCATGTAATAAGTTTGTAAGACATAAACGCCGAGGGCGAAATCCATGCTGTGCATTATTGAGAATTCTCAGCGAACTCAAATGATCATGTTGAGTATGATTTTTCTTCATATGTAGAAGAAAAATAACAAACAAATAAGAACTCGGGGATGGTTCGCAATATAAAAAGATACTTTTGACCCGAAAGCAATTTTCAACGATATTGTAAAATGAAAATGCTGATAAAATTAAAGCAAGTATATTGAAGTTAAGGGAGATGAGTGGAATATGGCAAGGCGTCGCGGAAAAATTTTAGTGGTTTCGTTTAAAAGGTATGAAAAATTGTGAGTTTGATAAGATGTTGAAAGAATGCATTTCTTGATTTATTGTGGATGAGGAGCCATAATGCAGGAACGTGAACGTTGTTTGAAGAGTGGAGGCGACGAGGAAGAACGGAGTATACTGGCAAAGAATTTTGGGCAAGTAAAGCAGCGACGATAAACGACTGGATGTTATAGTTTGTTGAGTGAGGAAGGACGTGGAAAAGTAAAGAATTACTTGATAGCAGAGCCAAGAGGACATAACGCGAATCATCAAGATAAGCAATGTATGAGTAGGATGGTGAGTGACAAAATAGGAGATGAAAGGTATCAATACGAAACGACATTAAACAAAAGGTTTTATGAAAGGAAATTGTCGAAGTGAAAACCTAACAAAATCATATTGTCATCGATTGGGAGAATTATAAAATTAACAGATAAAATAGATGGAGTTATGCTGAGGTGATGAGGGATAATCCAAATGATTTTGGACTATTCAGAATTAAGAGCTAGACGAAGAGATAAAGGATGATTGGAGATAGGCATAAGACAATTTCTGGCAGAAGTTACGAGGTCGTGTATATAGAGATGATGCGCATGAGAGTAAAGGAGGATATCATCTGCATACTACGTCAGATGAAGGCTATGATCACGATTTATATATATAACAAGTCGCTTAGAAGAAAGGAGAAAATAAGAGGACTTAAAGCGGAGCCTTGTAGAACACCGTGCGAGATGGAAGAAGATATAGATGAAGAGGAGTTTAGTGAAAACAAAAAGAGCGTTTGGAGATATTAGATGTGAACCAGGCTACAATAGGAACTGAGCAACCAAAGTCGTGACGAAGCATATATAGTAGAGCAGAATGATCAACAATATCAAAAGCAGAAGGCAGGCCAAGAGATATTACGACGTTACATAGTTTCATATCTTCGGCTTGAAGTAGATCACTGAGAACTTTTAGAAAAACGAGTTCATTAGAGTGATTAGAACGGAAAGCAGATTGAAAAGGGGGTATAAATTTGAGAAAACAAGGTATGGATTGACTTGATATAACACAAGACGCTCGACGAGTTTAGATAAGATCGGAAGAAAATAAATCGGGCGGTATGAAGATATAAGTAAAGGATCAAATGACGATTTTTTTAGTAGAGGACGTACGATTGCTGCTTTCCAGTTCTCTGGAAAAATGCAGCTACGAATAGAACAATTGAAAAATGATGGTAAGGAACAGTGATATGATGGAATGATTAGATTTAAGTACATACGTAGAGATAGTGTCGGCAGGTGAAGAGGTATCGAGCATATAGAGGAGAACCTTAGAGACTTCGCTAGAAGAAATAGGAAGGTGATGGAATAGCTCAAAAAGAAATTATGCATGATGAGCAAGGCGAGGATTGATGATTTACATGGAGAGAGATAATCGTAGTAATTTTGACTGAAAATAGGAGGAAAACTCGTGGGGATCGATGAAATTAATATTAAAAGTGCGAGCAAGAGAATTAAAAGTTCTCCAAGTATATTTTCGATCATACGATGATGCGATCTTGTTTTGTCAAAAAATTACATTTATCACGTAGAAGAGAGTGATGGAAGCGTAGAAGATTTAAGTAATGAGGACGATGACTAGAGATAGAAGTGTGACCACGTTTGAGTAAACGAAGAAATGCTCTAAAAGAATGACGCCAAATGCGCTTAGAAATTTTACAATCAGAGTCGAACCGGGGGCACACGAGGAGCATTTAGAAATTCGGGACTGGCGAGTTTAAATAGAATCAAGGATGCTAGAGAGTTCATTGGTAAAAAGTGTAGATAGACTATCCGCTGTCAAAGAGTTGCAGAATGCGGCAAGATAGGACAGTCAAGGATAGCTAGACGTAAGAGAGCAAGTCCATGAGTTGCCATGGTCGACTTAAGGTATGAGAAGTGCAAACAAGAGTGAACATGATATCGATGTTAACAGTGATGATAAAATGATCGGAAAGCCAGGATTTGAGATTGTAGAGTAAGCGTATGCATTGATACTGTTGGGAAAAGCGATAATTTCAAGAGTGCCACCTAGGATATGAGTGGGGAGGTTTGTTAGTAAATCGAGGCTAAAATCTGACGGAATACTTACAAGTTTTACGGAATCTGAATAAGAAGGGCGATCTATACGGATGTTGAAATCACAAGGAACAATTAAAGGTAAAGAAGAAAATGAACGGTTTGATAGTACATCGGAGAGTTCATTGAAAAATAAACAAGACGGTGAAGATGAACCTGGGCAATAGATGATTGTAATTTGAATGGAAAAAGGAAATGAAGATTTACAAAGGAGCAATTTAAATGTAGTACAGGGTCAGGTGAAATCGATTTTTTCAAGAGATGAAGGGATACGAGCGAAGGCGACGATTCCGCCATGATTAGAAGTAGTTGATTTTGTTGAGTCAATGAGGCGAGCGGAGTCAACAAGATAAAATCTAAAGGAACGTAGATTGCGGAATGCAAGGCCGTCAGAATCAGTATGCCAGGGTTCAGTGAGACATAAAATATATGGTGATTGTTGTGCGAAGAGCTTAAGTAAATAAGTTTTGTGAAGAATTGAACGGGTGCTAAGAAGAGCTAGAAAAAGAGATTATTTTGTTTCATTGTTGGCTAGAGAAGGATATGGGGAGGAGATACAGGTTGCTACCGAATTTTGGACTTAGATGGACTACACTAATTTTTTTGTAGCATCCCGTGTAATCGAGTATCACTTTACTTTTAATTTTATTTTATTGACTTTATCAATGATTTGTTGTGATCGAGTAAATAACTTTGTTGATTAAACTCTGGATTTCGGGAAAAATTCGACAAGCAGAGGAGGATGACACTAGTTTATACCGTTGAGATATAATAGTGGACGCTTTGGTGCGGTTTCTAAGAAAAAATCTTTAAAAGTGGGGGACGATAAGAATCGGGAGCAGAAACGGATTTATTAAGATGATACACGGAAAATGGAAAGACATCATTGAATATAGACAGATTATAAGTTGAATGAATTGTGGCAAAAAGCGAATGGACAGCGGAAACATCAGCGTCGGAACGAGCTTGGGTAGAGGAGGAATCAAGGATAAACATTAGAGATGATAATACACCTATCGCGAGATGGAAATCGTTTACATGGGGATGGAGGAGTCACTGGAGTAGTAGGGAGTGGCCCAAATACTCGAAGATCAGCAGGAACATACGTAGGATAGTGATAAAATTGTACAGACGAGTGAAATGGGGTACACTGAGAGGTATGGTGAGGTGATGAAGATATTGTTGCATGATTGGAAGATGGTATATTAGGACGATAAATACGTCGTGAGGGCGATGTAAGAATGACATTGGGAGTGATGGAAGTTGTCTGAGAAGATAGTGGAAAGATATATGGACAGATATAGGATATTGACGTCAAATCTTCAACCGAATCAGGTGTTACTGTCGGGTCATGTTGATGTAATTGGATTCGTAGACGTTGAGGTTTGTTAAATAGCAGGTCATCGAACGTGTCGGCCACAACTGAATTATCACCTTGATCGAAACAGCGACCCGTTGCATATCAGGACAGTAATTCAAATGCACAAAATTCACAAATAAACTCCATTAACAGCAGGGATTTAGAATTAGATTGTACAGTAACAGCATTCCACACATCGCATCCAGATTTACTGTACGCTACATTATGTCATCATAGGTAGACGAAGCAATGCCTGGTTGCGGACTAAAGTTGTTGATTGCGTTGTTGATTGCGGACTAAAGTTGTTGAATGCCTGATTGCGGATAAAAGTTGTTGATTAAAGTTACTTACAATTAATATACACAATAAATCTTTCAATATTCGAACACTACTTACAAGGACTTCTATACAAAAAGTTACAAACATCTTACAACAACAACCATCGACGACAACCATTGACGACAACCATCGACGACAACCATCGACGACAACCATCGACGACAACCATCGACGACAACCATCGACGACAACCATCGTTTATGGGAGGACGTAAGAAAACAACTAAGACCGACACCAACTATGGACAACTGCAAGTACAGTGCTCGATACACGACTGCAGCGTCTGAACAACAATCACCTGCGACAAGAATAAGGCTAAAGAAGACTTCGTATGTGGTTTTTGTGCCAACAAACTAATCTGCAACCTTTCCAATAAGCACATATCAACATCCAACACGTCAACTCAAACTACCCCCGTCGTTTCTAATGTCCTTTCTCCACCCACAGACCCTGCCACCATATACACTTCCCATTCCATGTCATCTTCACTCCCCGACACCCCACGTCCCGTCCTTCCCGTCTCGTTTCTCAATACCTTGCATCCATCAATCAAAATCACATCCACCAACCTCCACTATCCTTCCACTCATAACCTTTCCTCACATCGCTTGCCACCCTCTTTATTATCATTATCCTCTAATGTCTCCCGTCGTCAAACCAAATCCTTCCAAATTATCAACTGCCAGCTCTTATATCGTGATCTCACCTACTCACGTCAGTCGTCCTCCTTTACGGAAGCGCTTTGCTTCTCGCGATCGTTGCGTCATTGTCACTAATATCACGCCTTCTAACTCCTTATCTCAACAAGCACGTCTAGACCACGATGTTTCCGCCTTCAGATCCATCCTCTCGTCTATTGTTCCTGCGGATAAACCATCATTTTTCAAGGACATTTCACCTGTCGCATTCATCCGTCTGAACAAATCTTCTCAATCTAATCCTTCCCAGCCCCCTCTCCTAAAAATTGTTTTCAAGCATCGCTCTCACGCGTCTTCTGTCCTCTCTCAACGATTCAAACTCATGCCATCTTCAACCACTCGAATTTTCCCCGATCGCGCCCCTTCTGAAATCGCTCAAATCTCTTCAGCCCGCATCGAAAAACGCCGTCGCGAGGAAAACGGCGAAACATCACTCTCCATCCGAAACATAGACGGAAATTTTCAAGTTGTCCACACCCGTCCAAAAATTCGATGGCGCTCCATCGAATTTTTGGTGGAGTCAAAAATTATCCTCCCCTCCCATCGCATCAAAAACTCGATTGGAGGGGAGGATAATTCATCATCCTCCCCTCCCATCCCTATTTTTTGCGGGGTCCCACAAGGTTCAGTCCTAGGTCCTCTGCTTTTCTCTCTTCTGCTTGGCGATCTATCTCCGTTTATCAAACCTTAATCCTTTAACGTCATGCAATACGCCGATGACATTCTAATATATGCTCATGCACCCGCACATCGCATACACGATATCGGCATTTCTGCCTGCAACTGTCTTTCTTCTATCTACAAACGTCTCTCCTATCTCCATCTCGCTCTAAACCTCGAAAAGTCTAAAATAATGTGGATCCTCCCCCGTAAACCAAACATATCTCCTCCCACTATATATTTTGCCTCATCGATCATCCCCATAGTCCACCATCTCACTTTCTTAGGCTTCCATTTCGATGATCACCATTTCCCTTAAACCCTTCGTCCGTGACAAGGTCCGCTCATCTAACTTAATTCTCCGTGACATCCGCCGTATCCGCCCCCTTATCGACTTCCGTTCTTGTATGTCTCTTCTTTCATCGTTTCTTTTCCCTAAAATCGATTACTGCCTTAGCCTTTTCGCCAATTCTCCAAAATCCATCATCCTACCCCTACAACGAATAATCAACACCGCCGTTCGAGTGCTATTTCGTCTCCGTTGCTTCGACCACACATCCACATATTTTGCCCAACTCTCCTGGCCCACCATCCACATCCGCATCAAACTCCGCTTTCTTCTCGTTACCTTTCGTCTCATCGCTGTCGACATCGTTCATCAACCTTTCTTTCTTAGACGATACACGCCCCACCTCGCTATCGCTTCGTTCATGCCATACACTCTTCCTCCACGTTCCTAATTACTCCAACAACTACGGTCTCCGATCCTTTCTCGTCGCCGCCTCACTCGCCTGGAATCAACTCCCTCTCGACGTCCGCCGCGCCCCCTCCTTTATCACATTCAAACACCTCCTCCGTTCACACCTTCTCGACACCTGATTCACAGTCTTGTTTTGTTGTGGTCATGTAAGCGTGCGCTGGCACGCATTTGCCAAGTTAAAATAAATCTTTTTTTAGTTGGATTCTCAGCGCTAAGGTTCTTTTGTCTTGTGACATCTTTATTCATCTCTGTCTTCCTAGATCTCAGTTTTCCTCTGATGTTTATAAGTGTTTCGTTTGATTAATTATCTTTTATATGATCTTAAAACGTTGTAAAGATCGGTGTAAGATAGTCGTATAGCTCGTTCTAAGATTGTCGTATATTGATTCAAATTGATTGTAAGTTTTATATCTAAGACAATTTTTTGCATTTGCATATTTTAATGAATAATATGTTAGATGAACACCGGCTGTTGACCCTATTCACCGGCGGTTGACCTTAAAGAAAGTTTGAGAAATAATATACATACATTCCAGATTATTCCTGCCAGCTCCGGCTGTTGAACACCTGCTATTGACCTTAAAGAAAGTTTGAGAAATAATATAAATACATTCCTGATTACTGATAGTTCCAGATTATTCCTGTCAGTTCCAGATTATTCTTGCCAGTTTCAGATTATTCCTGTCAGTTTCGCTCTCTACGCTCGCGAATTGAGCTCAATCTCTTAATAAAAATACATGCCTAGAAAAGCGCGATCTCATATCCCTGTTCCTGATCAAACATCTTCCACATCGGAATGCAATGATGGTTATACCTGTTTTAAAAAGTCGGATGCGATTTCAAAGATTGTGATGTATGGACACTTGTTCGTGCTAAAATATCCGACCACTCGGTGTATAAACGTAAACAGTTCACATGCGGTTTTTGTACATCATTACGACTACTACAGTTATCCTGCTCCTCTACTTCTGTATCACACATGACCACTCAGACCAATTCTGTTTTAGATGTTTCCCTCGCATCAACACCTGACTTCGCATCTTATAATCCCATTATTGAACCTACTCTCTCATACACTCCTCATTCAACTACGAACCAAACTTTCATTCATCTTCCTCATTCTGACAATGCTAATGGTAAAGCTTTTCATCTCGTACCTCCTCTTTCCTATTCCTCCCCCAATCTAAATAAATCTCAAACTTCTTTATTCTCCTCACGTACTCCTTAATCGACCTCCCCTGTATCACCTCTCAATAATTTACACCCTTCCATCAAAATCATTTCCAGTAAAACCTCCGATCATCGATTCAGCACTCCACTCCTGTTATACATGTTTCAACCTATCTTAATTCTCCTTACTCTACCTCCCACGTATCACTTTCCAATAATCTACATCCTTCCATCAAAATCATTTCCAGTAACATTTCCGATCAACTGATTCAACACTCCATTCCTGTCACTTATGCCCCAACCTATTTTAATTCTCCTTACTCTACCTTCCACGTATCAATTCCAAATAATTTACATCCTTCCTTCAAAATCATATCTATCACATGTCTGATCAAACGATTCAACACCCCGCTCCTGTCACACTTGCTAACAAAAATTTAAGAGCTTAAACACACAATGTTTAAGTTTCAATGTTTAGTTTGATTGATTATCCCTTATATGATCTTAAAACGTTGTAGATATCGTTGTAAGATAGTCGTATAGATCGTTGTAAGATCGTCGTATATTGATCCGGATTGATTGTAAGTTTTATATCTAAGACAATTTTTTGCATTTGCTTATTTTAATGACTATGATGTTGAATGAACACAGGCTGCTGACTCTATCCAAATCCGATTGTAGTAGTAGATAGCTAGAGCAATCTAGCTGATGAATAAAGATTAAATATATTTCAATTATTACCACCGACGAGAACTGTATACAGTCAAATATGAAAATGGGTAAAAAGCCGAGACTGCAAGAATAATGACCCAGAGTACGAAGAGGTACATGCTGGCTGCGACAATTATGGTTGCTTGAACTGGTCGATTTTATCAGTGCCGGTTGGTATCCCAAGCGCCTTAAATGGACGTTTCGTATGTGGAATATGTGCTACAGGCATCATTTACATCCTACGCAGGGTGGTAGATAAACTACAAGTACTTGCAAATACAATACGAAATCATCATCTTGTCATGACAACAGTGTCCAAAAATGTTCACAATGAGGAGGTACAGACTCTGTCAAAATCAGTCGAGATTGTCAATGATTCGAACACAGATATTGGTTCAGTTGCACATCGATGCCCACATGTAATGGGCAATACTACATCGATAGTTACAGGAATCACTCCTGTTCGTATCTAGAAGAAAGGGCGCAAAAATCTTATGCTGTTTGTCATATAGAAAGTGAACGAACGCATTTTGTCAATACTCACTCGGACAATAATGTTACTCAGAACTCTCCTTCAAATGGTCACAGTTTGGTTCCACATAATGAGAGTGTGTAGGAGCTCATGAAGAAAGATCATATCACACCAGCACATCAACCCAATTCTAACGTCAATAGCCAATTGACATCTGTGTCAATAAACTGTACCACCAATGATTCCACATTGGCAAGTATCGACAACTCTCAAGCAATGTATTCCTCAGGCAACACATTAAGTAGAAAACAATCCATCTCAGATAGGAGATATAATATCATTGTATCTGGAGTTAAATAATCGGGTAGCAGTGATGCTCAGGTTAGGCTAGATGATGACGTTAAGATTCTCAGTACAATTCTGTCCAAAGTAATTCACAGTGAAACCTCTATGTTGCTCAAAGCCTTGTTGTTAAGAAAGGTTTTCGTCTGGGTAAAATAATGCCCGAGAAACCTAGGTTGTTAAAAGTTGTTCTCGGTTCCCTAAGCAATGGCGAATATAATCTCTGTGTAAGAAATTTTCGAGTTGTACGGTGGCGACTGACAGTGCGGTGGCAACTTTTGCTACCAACATAGATTATCGCCCAGATGGATTTCACTCAGGTGATCTTGCTAATTTTAGTGATATTCATTCTATCTCTAAAATTTCCTATGATAGCAACATAAACTTTGGTTACTCAAATGTCCGCAGTCTTGTGGCGCAATATACTGAGCTAAAATATGTTGTCTTGAAAAATGAGTATGGTGTCTTCTGCATTTGTAAATCTTGGTTGCATCCCAATATATCCGGCGACGTTGTTCAGATTCCCAACTACTATTTGGTACGTTCGGATCGTCAATCTGGTAGACGAGCAGGTGGTGTAGTCGCGTACATTCACGGTAGCATCAGTGTGCCTGACATACTTTTTCGGATTCCATTAACTCTTCATTTGAAGGACTTTCGTTCTGCATTGTTCTAGATAGGGTCAAAATTTATGTCTGTATATTGTATCATTTCCCTTCAGCCTTGGATTTGAATTTACAGAGGCCATATCTATGTCGTCTATGCTCCTCTACTCGATTTTTACTGATCGGTGACTTTAACTTCCCCAACATTAATTGGGAAGGTCAGAGTTTGCTGTCATTCCTTCGACTAGAAAAGGAACTAGGTAGTTTCCTTATCTTCGACTTGATGTTGGTCCAACATGTTTGTCCTCCTACGTACATCGGATCACGATATATTATTGACTTAGTTTTTACAAAACTTATTAGTGATATTTTCAACATCTGCTATCATCCACCAGTAGGCCACAGTGATCACTGTTTACTGTCATGGTATGTACCCTGCCACGACGATATGCCTTCACCTTTCACTCAGATCATTATTATTATTATTATTAAATACAACAGCAGCAAAAGAGCGTAGAGCTCGTACAGGCTGGGTACAGGGTTAAAAAAATATATCAATGAAAATCCGATTGTTTTAAGTTAGTACATTCTTCAGATTTCTCTTGAAGGACAAAATACTGGAGGCCGAAACCACTTGACTTGGTAGCTTATTCCAGCTTTTCCACGTTCGGTTGACAATTGTGTTAAATCTTCTTCGTGGACGAATGTGGGTCTTTAACGTGAGGTGATGTCCCCTCAATCTGTTTGAATTTCGAAGTTCGAACAGTTTGCGACAAACATGTTCCCTCTGCCCTTTTTGAACATTAAGCGCTGTCCACACAAACATTAAATCAGATGACTTTAAAGATTTCTTCACTGTTGTCACACCAAGTGCGTGAAGTCGAAAAATGAATGAGAGCTTGCGTTGGCTGGGTACAAGATGTGTGTCCTTGCGTAACATGGATTCGTACAGGTTCATCTCTGTCGTAGTTTGAGGGTGACAGGCAGGTGAAGCGTATCTCATTAAAGATAAGACAAGCATTGTAAATTAACTTAAAACTGGATGCGGTCAAGCTGGCCAATGGTCCTTCTAATAAGTCCTAAAATTCGACGGCATTTAGCAACTGTGTGACTGGTATGTGGGATGGTCGATAAGCTTCTATTTACGATCACTCCAAGGTCTTGAAATTGGAGAACTGTTTCAATTTCTCTTCCGTCAATGGTATATGATGAATTGATGTGTAGATGTCCGATGCGCATATGTTTTGACTTATCGGGGTTTAATACCAGTCCCCGTTGATTACACCATACCTTAATATTATCGATGTCTCTCTGGAGTATCATTGGATCTCGGCTATCGATTATTAGTCGCCAAATTTTCAAGTCGTCGGCATATAAACCACATGGACTCGAAATAGCTGTAGTAAGCTCGTTGATGTAAATAATGAAGAGCAATGGACTGAGTACCGATCCCTGAGAAACACCGCATCCAGGGCAGCCCCCTGTCAGATGCTGCTGGATGGCCCGTTGTAAGTTTAGTCTGAGTCAACTAAACTAGGTGGCGACACCGAAAAAGCAACGTTAAAAATCATGACTTAAAAGTTACATGTACTCAACAATATTGGAAAAATACGTAAGTACTAATGATTTCAATTTTAGATCTTTTAAATGTAACAGAAAAAATTGTATAGTTTGTGATGTTATAAATAATAATTGTATCGTAAGTAATACGACAAACAAATGTTTTTTATTAAATATTAATAATAATTGTAACTGCAATACCGCAGGTGTAGTGTATCTAATACAATGCACATGTGGATTGCAATATATAGGAAAAACATATCAAATGTTAAAAACTAGGTTTAGGCAACACATATATAATATACAGCATAATAGTCAAACTATATTTCATAAACATATGAGATTAATAGGACATGATATTAAAAACTGTAAATTATTTATTTTAGAACATATTATCGAAGAAAACATTTCAATATTAAATCAAAAACTATTAGAAAAAGAAGATTTTTGGATTAAAACGCTTAATTCCATGTACCCATTAGGATTGAATGACGTGGTACAAGGAATTGGCAGAAGTAGTATAATACATAATAAACAACTATATTATAATAATCCGGTTAAACGCAAACCAAGAAGTCATGGTGATAAAAGGAATAGGAAAAATAGAGTTAAAAATATTAAAAAAGATATGTATATAAATGAACAATTAGAAATGTTAAAACAACTTTTAAGTGATAATAAGCTAAAAGATCTTTATGTAAATATAAGAAGTTTTTCTAAAGATATCATATGTTCAATAAATCAAAAATTAATTAACGACTATGATAGGCTAAGTTGTATAATAGACAGTTATTGTAATACAAAATACCATAATCGTACAATAAATGTAAATAATAACAATAGAAAATATACATTAACCATAAACTTCATTAATAAATGTATAGATAACATAATTATAGCCGGACTTTTAAATAATTCTAAAAGTAAAGAAAAAATAGGGTCAGATTTAAGTAGATATATTCCTAAAACAAGGTATAAACTCCTACCACCATTAGGACGAAAAATTTGTAATTATAATAAAGAATTAAAATCAATATGTAACGATAATATTAGAAACATAATGGAAACAATGCAATTGTAAAAGTCTTAGTTTTGATAAAATAAATGAACATATATGTACCCATAATCTAGAATTAATTGAAAATTGTGAATTAAGAAAGCTGCTATCAAAAGGGTATAAATATAGATTAAATGGCAACAACGACAAAAATAAAATTTACAGTTCGTTATATAATAACTTAAATGATTACTTTAGTAAGCTGATTAATAGTGAAAGCTCGAATATATCTAAGATAAAAATTTGGAAAGATTATATATTTGATAAAATTAAAAATAAAATGAAAATAACAAACAATTATAAAAGGAAAGATAAAATTAATAAAGATATGTATAAAGAACTTACTAAATTAAAGGATAACTATATAATAACAACTATTGATAAAGCTAGTAATAACTTTGTCTTCATATGCAAAAAGCTTTATTATGATATACTAATGAAAGAGGTTAATTCTAATGATTTAAATGTAAATCCAACATATGAACGTAGTGAGTTGAGTTTAGAAACAATTATTACAAGTCACTCTTCTATAATGGATAAAAAGGGTATAAAGGTTGAATTAGATAATAAAACTATACCTATATTATATTGGAATCCAAAATTACATAAAAATCCAATAAAACCTAGGTTCATATGTAGTGCGTTTAAATGTACATTAAAACCACTTTCTGTCTATATGAATAAAATACTTAAAGTAATTAAAGCACATTTTAAAAAATATTGCAAGGTAATCGAAATTAATACTGGTATAAAACACTATTTCAGTATTAATTCTACAAAAGAATTTTTAGAACAGACAAAAGGAATAAATTTTCAAAATATAAATACATACGATTTTAGTACGCTTTATACAAATCTAGATTTAGTAGATATTAAAGAAGCGTTAGTAAAATTAATTAACCTTATATTCGGAAAAAGATATACATATATATGTTATAATAATTATAACGCCTATCTAACAAAAATTAAACCATCAAATAAATATAAATATATGGATAAAATTGAATTAATAGAATCCTTAAATATTTTGATAAATCAAAATTATTTAAAAGTAGGGACATCTATATTTAGACAAGTAAAAGGTGTTCCAATGGGTGGTAATAGTAGCCCAATTATAGCTGACTTGTTTTTAAGCTTTATAGAATATGAATTTGTTCATAACTGTGTAAAAACTAAATCTAAACAATATAAATATATGAAATATATGTTTCGATACATTGATGATATATGTGTATTTAATTCTAATAATTTTTATTCAATTAGTGAGCACATTTATCCAGAAAGCCTTATTCTTAACAAAACCAATGTTAATGATAAAGAAGGTGTATATCTAGATATGAACATTAAATTAACATTAACTAAAACTACTATTAATTTATATCGTAAAGATGACATATTTAAATTTACAAGAAACATATTTTTGCATGAGCATTCATGCATACCATATAATATAAAATATAATACATTAAATAATGAAATTTTAAGAATTGCAACAATATGTAATGATATTGGCTTTCTTCAAAATCATTTAAATAATTTAATAGATACATATTTTAAACTAGGTTACTATAAAAATAACATCAAACAGAAAATAGTAAAATATATAAATCAACACAATAATATAAAGAATAAATTTAAACTCTTAAGTGGTAAATTTTTATGGATGGATAATAAATAATATACTTTGCATTAGAATAAGATACTAGATAGTTATTTCAGAGGAAATACATCATTAGCATGTATTTGGCCCCGCTGCTATGTTGGGTAGAGGAGTTAGGGGCCGAAACCTGATAGCATAGCAGTTCCTCCTGATGACCTCTAATTCTTATTCTGATACAACGTCTGTTATTTATTAGTCAATTCATAAAAATGACGTTTATTTAAAATTTTATTTTTTATTTTTTATTTTTATTTTTATTTTTTAACTTGATTTAAATTATAGAAAATCTAAAAACAATTATTAATTTTATTATTTAATTATTAAATTTTGATTTAGCATTATTATGTTTTGTTTATTTTATAATTATATTAAATACGTAGACTCAGTTAGCTGATTTAAATTATTAATTTTTTATTCAGCAATCTCAAAATCACAGCGACATTGATAAGTTTTAACAACAAAATATTGTTCAGTATTTCTGACCAAACTTGCTTTACATTGTTTGGCAAGAAAGAGGTTTTCTAAATATTTCGAACCGAATTTAATTTCTACCTGTATTCGCAAGCTACCGCGTTGCTTTCGACTACTTATAGAGGTCATTTATACAATCCCACTCCAACAAAATTCTACAGTGGGTAAAGAGAAGCCATAATCATGACGAAGGCGATGGAGAAGAATCGAGTGATTGACGATGTCAAAAGCAGACGATAGTTTCTTCAAAGTAGAAACAAATTCACGTATGTTCCTTTGCTTCACCACTTCCGCCGGTAAACTGTTCCAAGCTGGAATGACACGCACGGCAAAATTAATGTTTCTTTTTTACACCAGTGTTTACGTTGTAACATAAGTGGATGACCACGTAATCTTAAGTCATTTCGCATACGAAATAGACTTCTAACGGGATTCTCAGGATTGCTCATCGCCCGCCACACTACAACCAGGTCATTTAGTGCTCAAAGTGAAGATAATGAAGGCATATTAAGGCGACTTGACCGTTCCTTATAAGTAAGGTTATGAAGGCCCGCTACCCGTTTAGAAGAACGTCGCAATACCTGTAGTTCCAGAAGTTCAAAGTAATTATTAAATCACGATAATGTCAGTTTCACCTTTTATTTCTTTATTTTCTGTTTTTTTTTAATGTTTTTCGCTATGTTATCCAGCCAATTTGAGCTTATGCTCCTGGGCTGTTGTAACAATAATTTTTTTTCTTTTTTTTAAAGAGAAAAATTTATTGATAAAACTAAAACAAATAAAGTTAGATCAATAATTAGCTGCTCTCGTCAGCCTCACTGATGGCTACAACGTTGTTTCGGGTTTTGTTAACGGATCCTGGTTTTGTTCTTGCGCTTCGAAGACACGCGCTGGCTGAACGGGAGATCCCAAAGGCGACACGGCGCTTAATGCGTGACACGATGTGCGCGTACGATTCATTTCCTCGGCGAGCCTTAACTGCAGCAATTTTCTGGAATAACCCATTCGCCTCCTTTCCCATGCCACCGGATGATGAAAAAATGAGTGGAATAAATTTGCCCTTTTCAACAGTCTCGATTCTTTCCCAATATTTTGAATTCTTTCTGGACGAATTATATTCGAATGCGGAGTCAACAGATTTGGAAACAGTCGATTGAGCAAAAATGCTAAATAGATTGACGTCAAAAAACGTCCGCTCAAATCTCTCATTTCCCAATCCTCGACATGATATGTCCAGTCGAGCACCCAGGTCACGACTGGTCGCGTTGTTTTCAAAATTCAAAGTATCTGGGACAGGTTGCAGTCTAGGTTCAGTCTCAACGTCACGACTAACTGACGTTAACTCCTTTACAATTATGTCGCGAACCGCATCGTGCCTTATTGATGGCAGACCACCTTTGCGACAAGATAGTCCATGGCTCAAGGTCATTAAGTCACCACATGGACATATGGAACCAATCAAATCCCGCGGGGTTTGACCATAGCGTGCGGATAGGGCATCCGTAAACTCTTTCGCTGACAGATGAAAGTGCTCACTTTTCAATGGAAGGGCACTTAGCCATGATGACGCACCATTTCTCTGGGCATGTTTTATTGCAGTCCGCACAGTCGTGTCCATTTTTTGAATCGTATCTGACAAACGACAGTTTAGTGAAGTTATGCGACCCGTTGCCAAACATTGAACCAGTTTTGATTGAGAGTTTCGTAAAGCTTGTCCTGTAATTCCAGACTCGTATGTATGGCTGATTGCTAGCGAAAAATCATAATCTAGTGAGGATGTAACTGCAGGGTCATGTACTCCCAGTCCGCCTAAACTTAATGGAGATGTCAAAATAGTATCCCATCCATTTTCGGTTGGCAACCCTGTCATTTTTGGCAAGAGTTTATCCCTTAACAGACCAGAAACAATTTTCAACTGATCAGTGTTGCAATCTATCGTTCTTGTTATGTATGTCCACTTCGATTGGATTGCTTTTGTAAGGCCTATGTATGCAACATGAGGGTCAACATTTGCTACTTCAGCCAAGCTTTCGAGAAGACTGACCCAACCATCGACGCATTGGCTGACTTTCATTGCTTCATATTGTGGTGTACCAATAGCGGAGCCTAGTACTGATATTCCATATGTACTGATCTCTATATCGGGCGAAGGGTGTTGGTCGATTTCGAGGCTTCGATGTGAAAGCAGTTTTGATTTGCTTGGATTCACTATATAGCCATACTTTGGACCTTCCCTCATTAAAACATCCCACACTTTCTTGATATTCGGTAGGTCTCCGACAAAATTAGCGTCATCGGCATACCACACCTGATGAACGTTAGGAACGCGTTGGTGAATTTTGTCTATTAGCGGTAGTGAAGCCAGAGAAAAACATGGCATTGCGAAGGGGTCGCCTTGAGTAAAACCCTCCTCAGATAGCAAAGTATCGGTTCCGACAGCCAACATTGAAGGATTTTGATATAAGTTATGCAATATACAGGATAATGACGGGCATATGAATTTGAGATTATGGAGAGCTGCTTGTCTGTTTATTTTGTTGAACGCATTAGTCGCATCGATTGAAAGGAGACACGAATCGGTTTTTTTTGTACAAAGATCGAAGCTTGTGGACGGCATGCTCAACACCACATCTTTGACCTGCAGCTGTTTGAACATTTCCTGCGACATCCTGTATGTCATCTCTTACAAGGGTGAGGATGGCCTTTGAGATTATTCGTCGAGATGTGTCCGAAATGCCTATTGGACGGATACCACCATTGCTCTTTTTCAATGCGATCAGTCTGCAGCTCGTAAACGCTTCTAAGATTTTTGGCGGGATCGGCTCGGTTGCAATCCAAATTGCGAAACTTGCCAGCGACTGTGATAACATTTGAGATTGAACTCCGAAATGGGTTAGCATATGTTGCCAGGCAGTGGAATCAAGACCTGACGGACCTGCACCGCCTTTGGTTCGCCCGCACGCAGAAAGGATACTATTCTCGTCAATGGCGTAAAAGCGGCTGGCGTGATGCTCTTTGGAGTTTGGATGCATCGATGTGAGCAACACTTCGTTTGGCGGAATTTGCGCTGAGGGATGAAGGTCCTGAAGTCTCGATAGAACTGATCTTCCATTTACGATTTCAATAATAATAATATAATGTTACAACATTATAATAATGTGTGTAAGATGTTGTAATCAAGAAAATTTTTACTTAATAATAATAATTTTTTTTTATAATTTTTTTTTTAATTTTTTTTATAAATTTTTAATACGAAAACTGGTATGATGCTGGAGAAAAATAGTTAAGAACACTTGAACATGGAGTAGTGAATAAAAGTTTAAATGACTCAATTTCTAATTTACTAAAACATCTGGAAATCATACCGGAAATTCGAGTTGCTCTAGCACATATTTGCTCCGTATTTTTCCTAGTACCTATATCATCCGAAACGACGACGCCCAAGTCTCTATATTGACGAACCATATGAATTGGTTGTAAGTTAATTGAGTAGCTGGTTGTCGAAAACTTATTCCGTATGTGCATGTATTCACATTTTGTCACATTAATACTTAAACAGTTCTCAGCTGACCAATACGTCAATGTATCGAGATCAGACTGTAAGATTTGTCGGTCAAGGTCATTAACAACACAGCGATAGACCTTAAGATCATCGGCGTACAACAACGTTTTTGACAGCAGTAATTATGGGAGTTCGTTAATATATATTAAATAAAATTGGTCATAAAATCGATCTTTGTGGTACACCACTACATATAGAAGTCCAATCTGACAAAGTCCCACTTACTCTGACTGCTGCAGTTCTATCTAATAAATACGCACGAATCCAATTAACAATTACAGAATCAAAGTGAAGTCCTATAAGTTTGCCAATAAGTATATTATGATTGATTGTATCGAAAGCACGCGAGAAGTCCACGAATACCACGTCGGTGTCGACACCGGCATCAAAAGCACTGGACCAATCATCTCTAGCAATTAGAAGATTTGAACATGTTGATCTACTCGAACGGAATCCATGTTGGGCAGGATGTAAAAGGTTATTTATCGAAATATGGCGGTTGATGTGCAACAAAATCAAACGCTCTAGTACCTTGCAGCAAATACATGTCAGACTTACTGGTCTAAAATTGCTGACGCATGACCTACCACCTTTTTTATATACAGGGCAAACTATCGATTTTAGCCAGTCGAGGGGAATCTTTGATTTGCATAAGGAAAATATGAATATTCGATGTAGTGGACCGCAAATGCGGGAAGCTAATTCTCAAAGTAGGATGGTTGGCGATCCGTCAGGACCAGCAGAATGACACCGTTTTAATCGTCGAAGTTGCTCATATACATGAGCGATAGAAATATGTGACGTCAAGTTAGATGATTTATTATTATGATGAAAGGTGCCGTGTACAGTAACTGATTCATCTATTCTAGGAAAGAATGTCTCTACAAATGTATTAGCGACCATATAATCGTCGACAACTACTTTATTTTTCACACGTAACTGAAAACATTTGCATCTCGATCGATTTTTGGATGCACAATATTTGAAAAATAAACTTTGCTTATACTTTATATTATAAACGAGTGATTTCTCAAAGTAGAGTTTCTTTGATCTTTTAAGTGCCGTAAATCTGTTTCTTGCGTTTCGATATAATTGATATTCTTCTTTAGATTGACGATATCGACGATAAAGGATCTTACACTCCTTAAGAAGATTTCCTAACTCTGCGTCAAACCACGGCTTATTCTATTTACGGGAGCGTGAAGCACGTAAAGGCGCATATCTGTCTAAAAGAGAAGCAAGAGTATCTAGAAAAACCTCCATGCGCATTCCAATCCGACCACAAATGGGTCAAGCCAAACAACGCGATCAAGGTGCCTACCGATTGCGCTATAATCGGCCATGGAAACGTTAAGCTCGATGTGTCAAGTGTTTATGGAATGCAGAACGAACGGAAAGCGAATTAACATACTGCAATGGTCACTATTTCCTATACCTTGTATGTAGTCAATATTGATCGGTAGATCATGGTTAGACAAACATAAATCTAATAGACTTCTAGAAGAGCCTCTGAAACGAGTGTCTTGATTTACGTACTGGAAGTAATTCAGCTCGTTTAATAAATCGAGCAGTTCAGAAGATTCCCAATCACAGCCGCTCAAACGAAAATAAGTAGACCAGTCTATACGTGGCATATTAAAGTCCCCAAGTAAGATTAAGTTTTCGTAAGAGGCAAACCGTTCTAAATCATTCCGGAGGCGTTTGGTGGATGCCATAGGACTTCTATACACAAGTCCAATGACAACAGAGGAATCAGGGCTTTGGAAACGATACCATAGGGATTGGTAACTAATCTCCTCATTATCGTGATATAGGACACTGAATGTAATACTATCTCGCGCGTATATGAAAACACTGCCACCTCTGACATTAACACGATCACAACGGTATGAGCTGTAACCGGGAATTGCAATTTCTGAGTCATCAATGTTAGAATTCAACCAAGATTCACTAAATGCCAGAATACTAACATTACTCTCCAGCAAGTAGCGAAACCTCTACCATTTTTGGGAGGATACTTTGAACATTAGAATATAACACATTTATAAATTTTTCACAATAAGTATCTGGTATATTGGTTACATATGGACTTTCGTTATTCCTTTGATAGGTGCGACGCAGCTCGAGAGGTCGAATGCATGTGAAATTTAGTCGTGTGAGAATAACATTGTCCAAAACACACGAGGGCGGCGTCGCACTACTTGAAAATTTTGAATCCTAAGATTTCGCTCCCCACTGTTGAGTCTTTTTGAAGCTCAATCTTAGCCAGCTTTAACTTTTCTCTATCTGATGGGTCTAAGTCTCTAAGTAATCTAATGCCAGTACCACTAAGTCTATAAGATTTTTTTAATAAAACATTAACGTACTCTTTGTCACTGAGTACTATTTTTAATAAGCGAGGTTTCGCATTTGTATCATCAGATTTGCCTATGCGAAAAAGGGAAACTACTTTCAAGGATGTTATAAATTACATAAGTAAGTAAGGGTTTTATTAATAACTATATAACTGATAAAAAAAACTTAAGAAACAAAAACATGCAAAAGAAAACTTTAAATAGAAGCTGTTCACGACGTGTATTTTGAAATCTTCAACTTATATTCACGGCCTCAGGTCCAGAGGGATCTGAGCCCCTCGGCCACACCAGCGCGCCACCCTCTGACTGAACCATTCGGGGTCTCTCACACGTCTAAGGGTCCAGTCAAGGCGGACTATGGTTGGTAATCTCGAGATGAGGAGCTTGAGAAACCTTAGTCTTTGTTCTGGGGGACGTCCTCGTGAGAAGAAGACTAATCCCGAGATAGCCCAAGTACCCCAGAGGCGCACTTGGGTTATCCCATTCAATGACAGATGCTGGGCCCGTTTCAGAGCCCACCTAGCTTTCTTCAGGATACGTTTAAGTCTATCCAGGTCAGCTTTTGCCGACCAATTCACCGTAAGGGTGAACCCAGATATTTTACTCGACTCGTGAAGATGGGGAGTGGTTGATGCTGCAAAATGGAGGAGAGTGCAGAGAGTGCTAGTCTCTTAAGTTTCTTTTTGGTGACAGGAACGCCATTAAAGACTACCACCTGTGATTTAGAGGAGTTTAAAATAAGATTGGATGGGGGCAACTGATCTTTTAATCTTAAAAAGAAACGGCTGATGTCAGAGATTACATCTTTGCACCTGCGTCCAGAGAACAAGGCTGTGGTATCATCAGCATATACCACTAGATGTTGATCACGTTTAAAATTCTTGAATAGAACAATGGATGCAGCAAGATATAAGGTAGGAGAAAGTGGGGATCCTTGAGGTACACCCGTAATAGGGTAGAACTGACGCGCATCAGGGTCGTCTTCATAGTAGAACCGCTTGGTGTACAGCAATATCTCCACCCTGTTAACAATTCTCGCAGGCAATCCGAGGGACCTGAGAGAGGAGATAACGAAGGGAATAGAGATCCGGTCAAATGCAGCTGAAAAATCAAGAAAAACAGCCACAACAAGCTGATGACTATTATCCTGACAAAACTGATGCACTTCACCAATTGCTGAATGGACCGAGCGCCCTTTGACAAACCCATGAAAACTCGGTGGGATCAAATTACGCCTACATAAATGAACGCGGATTCTACGCGCAAGCGCTTTTTCGTAGATGGATATGAGAGCGTTTTGAATCGAGATGGGCCGCAGATCTTTAGGACAAGTGATTAATCTCTTTTTAGGTAAAAAAAACTCGACGGCTGATGTTGATATCCGCTATGTCAGACGGGGTGGCTAGTAGCATTGTGATGGCGACCTCCTTTCTCTGACTGTATGTCAAAAGCTGACAGACACGAGTGGTGAGTGGCGCGTGGGATTTGGAGGTGCCCGGGAGTGGTCCCCAGGAGTTAAGGATATCTATAACAGATAAGTCCCTACTCCTGAAGTCACACCAAGGCGGGATTGGTTGGGGAGATTGAGTGGCTCCATAATTATGTAAGGAAAGTGACTCCTCTAAAACTTTGTCAAGGCCTATGCTACCAATCCAAACCAAGGCTCTATCCTTCCAGCAAACAAACTTCTCCTTCTTGAATATCTTCCAGAAGGAAGCCTGAGAAGGGTTTAGGCGAGCAATGCTTGCCCTATCCCTGCTCAGCAGGATCCTATATCTAGAGCTCCAATATTCATTCGAGAGGATATGTCTGGCGGAAACAGAAAGATTGGGAAGGTGTAACATTTTAGCTAGGACCTTGAGCTTTGTTGGAGTAGGATTGTATATTCGACCTTTATAGGTAGTCGAAAGGATCGCGGTAGCTTGCGATGAGAGGTAGGAATTAAATTCGGTCAAACTCTCAATTCCAATTCTGGGAAAGAGTTGGATAGCTGCCTGAAAGAAGGCCACTCTAATAGGGTCAAAGTGAAACCTTCTTCTAAGCAACGTATCGTCCTCTAGCCTCCAGCGAATCAGGTCATGAGAGGTGGTCTGTTGTTGACGCGACTGCTCGGTGCAAATGGGTTTCAACAACCACATCTTATGTAGCAGTAATATGTCGAGGAGAGAATTTGTTGTAGAGCAATGAAAGGTTGGGGAAGGTGGTTTATGAATAAGATAGTCGATCCTTGCTCTTCGGAGTGCTGCATTAATCCAACGACCAGTTCTGCCGTTGAAGTCACCAAGTAACATGTCATAACCGCTCCCCAATATTTGATCCAGGAGGTCACGGTTCTTGTGAATTTCTCCTGGCCGAATATAGACATTGGCTATGCTTATACGCTTACCGTTCTTACAAAGTGATATAGCTAAACAAGATAGGGCTGGACAAGAGTAGTTTAATAGGAGAGATGATCTTAATGAGCTTTTTACTAGGGTTAAAAGACCTTGAGATGAAGAGGAGTGAGGGGGTTATGTAAGGAGTAAAGTGGGTGTATATGTGCTTAGGGATAAATCGAGTAATATCCTGGGGGAGACGGATAGACCGCGTCTCCTGAAGGACTATAACATCTGCATCTCTACCAGATAGAAGGCTAAGGGCGGAAGCACCTTCCGAATTCCACTGAAGGATATTCAGTGAAAAAGGTCCTTGATTACTTCCCATTGCGTAAGTGTTACCGAAGTGGGACGCCCTCCACCTAGTCGCAACTAGAGGCGGAAAGGTCACCTTTACCGCTTCCCGTCACGACAAATGGAGTCGCTTGCCCACGGGCGATATCTTCATTTCCCTCGTTAGCCATAGCCCAGATCGAATCCTTCCGAGCAAGCTTCAGAGCGGCGAGTTGCTCAGCGCTGACCCGTTTCGTTTCTTAGATTTTGGTGGCTTCTTAATATTGTTGGTCTTCCCAGAAGGAGGAGAACGGAAGGATTCCGCTAATTGACCCACCAATTTTTGGACCAATTTTTCAAGTTGAATCATTGATGCCTGATGCTGCATTTCAATAAGTTTAAGAATTTCCGTGTCCGGCATCCTGTCGTCTTTCTTGTTAGACGAGACAGCTTCCACGAAGCTAGTCGGTTTTGCTGTCACACCCCTGTGTCTATTTTGATACGCTTTAAAGATTTTACACTTTTTTGACCATGCGGGGTGCTCACCACCGCAGTTTGCGCAAAATGACTTACTTTCGCACTTCTCAGGATGTATAGCAGTTGTACCACACACGCCGCACTTATGTGGTAAAGAACATCCAGTGGACCAATGCCCCCACTGATGACAATTGTTGCAGTGAGGGTACGTTAGTGAGTCGGTTTCGATTATTGAAAATCTCAAATTATACCCCATAAAAGGATTGCATGTTGAAATCGATAGTTTTAGAGCTTCATCAACCGGGGCATTGCAGAACGCCACGGGAATGGGGAAGCCTTTAATCCCTTTTATAAAGCGCACGTTAGAGATTTTGTAATCAGTTTCTAGGGCTGATATATCTTCTTCTGAAATGTATGTGGGCATATTATTTATCTTTATTGTTGCCAGGATTGGTTTGGAAGCAATTATACCTTGTTCCGAATGCTCTTTTTTAAAGTAGTCGACGTACGACATTGCGAGATCAGGAGAGCAGAATGAGATTTTAATCTCAGATTCATAATATTTAATCGCATTGAACAATACTCTTTTTTTAAATCGATGGGCAAAGCCTCTTATAAAAACATTGAACATGTTCTGCCTTTCCAGAGGCACCAAAAGTCTGATAATCACCAGGTTGGATAATTTTGGTACCGGGGGAAGTTCACCCTCCGGAATATATTCAAGCGAAGCTAAATCTCCACTTACCTCGTTTATTGCATTGGCAGGAAAATTAGTTTTCATTGAGTTCTTTGAACGCTCCGACATGCTAAATTTACTCATGAATTTTTCCGGCTGTAAATTTACTATAAATTACGAATCACAATCATATATTACACGTCTGTGATAACCAGAGAGAATAAATGGCTTATATTCACGAATCTACAAATAGTAGGTAAAGTTAAATATAAAATGATAAAGTAATTAAATGTGATACCACATTCATCCCATGTGATAGTTTTGGAAGTATGCAGGACTTCTTCGACTTCTTGTACTTCGTCGGTAGAATTCTCTAGTTGTCACGGGATGATGGTTTGCCTCAGGAATTGATGTCCTCTTTGAACTCAAGTTCATATCGATATTGTCAGTGGCATCATATTGCTTTCCGTTATTGTTATCATCTTCATAGTCTGGCTGGTTCCTATCGAAGCTATCTTGACAGTCGTCATCCCCGTCCCTTGACAATCCCGAACTACGAATATCCGAACTGTCTGGATCCTTGTAAATGGAGGTTCCTGAAGGATAACGAGATAGGTGTCGAGTTGAAATATTTGCTTCTTTCCCAGATGGAAGTTCAATATGAGCCGTGTTTGGATTCGCGTTTATCAGTTTAGCTTTGAGCAATTTATCGTCGTATTTGTCGTGTTTGTAGAAGTTTCGCACGAATACAGATCCGGGATGACGGAGCCATTCTGGTAAATTGAATTTAATTAATGGGCGTCTAGAGAAGTTGAAGATTCGATCATGCGGTGTCGAACCAGTTGAGGTGCATAATAGTCCTCGAATAGATTGAAGGCTTTCAGCGAGGACCGTTTCCCAAGCAGCAACCGGACGATTGTAGTCTCTAAGCCGCAAAAGTACAGCGCTCCATAATATACCGTTATAGCGTTCGATCTGTCCGTTGCCTAACGGATTGTACGGAGAAGAGTGACTTGCTACCGTGCCAATACTCTCCAGATAATCAGAGAATTCTTTCGACATGAAGGATGACCCGCGATCGGAATGTACAAATTCAGGTGGACCAAATATTGTCACTATACCACGCAGGCAATTTATCACTGTTTGAGCGGACATATCACGGCATGCAAATCCAAAGGGATAACGAGAATATTCATCGACGGCTGTAAGCAAATATTTCTTGCCTGATGAACTGGGCAAAGGACCTTTGAAGTCAAGTGAAATTCTTTCGAAAGGTCGTGTCGCTCTGATGAGGGCAGTTTTTGGAGGCTTGAAGAAGTTTGATTTCAACAACGAACAGGTAACGCAATGAGATACAACATAACGAACGTCTTCAGTGCTATATGGAAGTTGATTCGATTGAACGAAGTGATACAAACGATTGACTCCTGGGTGGCAAAGCGTAGCGTGAAGTTCATAAAGAAGCTTGAGATCTTTCTGTTTGTTAAAGTAACCGCAACTTGAAGCACAAATATCCCTAGACATTGAGTCGGCCGCATAATTCAACTTTCCAGGCCGGTAAAGTATACAATATTTGAACTCAGATAGATCGAGACGCCATCTTTGCACTTTTTCATTTTTAATTTTACTCTTATGATTCCTGTTAAATATGAATGAAACTGACCTTTGATCCGTTAGAACATTGAAAGTTCGTCCAGACAAATAGTGCCTCCAGTATCGCAATGCTTCAACGATGACAAGGGCCTCTTTCTCAATAGCGGAATGTCCAACGACACTCTTACTAAGTGTATGCAAATAAAATGCGACGGGTTTGTTATCCTGCGTTAATACAGCACCGATAGCATAAAGGGATGCGTCAGTCTCTACTGTAAATGTCTTATTGAAATCAATGGGTGTTAGAGTAGCTGAAATAATAAGATCACGAATTATCTCAAATGAGCGCTTTGCTGCAGGTGTAATAGGAAATATCGTGGTTTCAGCTAACGGACGAATCTGCGACGAAAAATTTTGAATCCATTTGGAATAATGTGAGAAAAGGCCGACAATTCTTCGCAGTTGACGTTTATTTTGAGGTACCTGCAGTTCTCGCAAAGGTGAGACACGATTAGGATCAGGCCGTTTAATACCACTACCAACTTGATATCCCAGAATATTGATCATCGTTTTATTAATCATACATTTCGATTCATTTAGTGTTATTCGGTACCTAGAAGCAACTTCACGAAACTTGGCCAGATTTGTATCATGTTCTTGCTGTGTTTTGCCGCACACAATGATATCGTCGAGGTATGAATAGGTGCCGGTTAAGTTTTCTTTCTCTATGATCTCGTTGATTATTCGCTGGAAGGCGGCTACAGCATTCGTGAGTCCAAAAGGCATACGCTGAAATTGATAGAGTTGACCATCTGCCTCGAATGCGGTCAAGAATTTTTCGTTTGCTCGCAAAGGAACTTGATGGTAAGCACTTTTTAAATCGAGGGTGCTAAACACGTTATTGGACGATATGGTATCGATCAGGTCGTCAATTCGGGGCATGGGATAAGCGTCGAGGACCGTGAATCTATTTACGGTCTGCGAGTAATCTACTACTAGACGACGACGTCCTTCTATGTTTACAATAAGAACTCGCGCACGCCACGGTGAGCGACTGCGCTCGATGATGCCTTCGGACAACATCCGTTTTACTTCCGAAGCAATAAAGCGGCGATCTTCGATATTACGGCGCCGGGACGGAATTGCTGCAGGTTTCCAGTTTTTAAAATCGTCTGAAAATAACGACGGTATATCGATTTCCATGCTCGATAGTTGCCCAATGGTTAATGTTTCTTGCTTAGCATTTCCTCGAAGTCGAATGGAAACACTTGAATGCAAGCGCAGGAATGGATGACCAAGTATGAGATCACGACAAAGATGAGGCATGACGAAGCATTGAATGTCAGTATAGTTTCGGTCACAGTAAGATATCGGTAATACGCATCGTTCATTGCATACGGATGTAAATGATGAATTAGCCATGGAAATCCTAACACAACAAGATTCTGTAGGAATACCTAGTTTTCGAATAACTGATGAATCGACAAAGTTGGAAGAGCTCCCTGTATCGATAAGAGCATCCAGCTGTTGTGTTCCAACGCGAACTTGTACCGTCATGTCGTCAAGTTTTGATGCATCACCATTTGCATTTTGACAGGATATGATATTAAGTGATTCACAGTCGGACGCGTATGGTCGAGTACTACGATTGTATTTTCGTCGAGATCGAAGCAACTTAGTTCGACAAACTTTTTCGTAGTGTCCACGTTTTAAGCAGAATGAACATTCAGCATCCCGGGCTGGACAACGATTTCGTGTATGCATAACTCCACCACAAAAGTAGCACCTTTTCTTGTTGATCTTTTGAGCTACGGCAATAGATTCTTCACTTTCAGAAATATCAGTATTTCCTTTTGAACCTTTGGTTTCCCTTAAGGCATTTACTGTGAATTCGGATGTGTGTCGATATTCGTTTGATTGAGTTTGAGCTGCTTCAATCGTTCGAGCGACTTGATAAGCTTTCTCTTTGTTGATGTTATTAGTCTCGAGTATGCGTTGACGAATCTCGTTCGATTGTAAACCTGTAATAAATGAATCGCAAATAAGAATATCGCGCAGCTCCTTAGCTTTCACATCTTTGAAGGTGCATTGTCGCGCAAGTGTTTCAAGACGATCCACATAGTTAGATATCGATTCATCGAGAGTTTGTCGTGCAGAACACAGTAGATGTCGTTTGTAAACCGAATTTGTAGATTTTATGAATGCTTTGTCGAGGACATCCATTGCTGAATCATAATCCAGGCACTCGTCAATCTTGTCGAATAATTGAGCGGAAATTGAGATTTTCAGGAGATCAAGTTTGTCATCTTGTGAATCCATTTTGATGCGTTTGATAAATGTTTCGAAGCGATATCGCCAGTGACGCCATTCGCGTTCTGCTTCAGGACAGTCTGTCGTTAGTTTGAGTGTATCCGGCTTGAACAGAGTATCCATCAAGACAATTCGTGAATAAAATTGTGATAACCAGAGAGAATAAATGGCTTTTATTCACGAATCTACAAATAGTAGGTGAAGTTAAATATAAAATGATAAAGTAATTAAATGTGATACCACAACGTCCCAACATGGACCTAACTTTATGGAGGTCATCATTCAACCTATGCTGATTGTTTATTGCTGACGACTCAACAATATTGGTCATTATTATAGCTCTATCTCGTGGAATCAACGGTCGCTTTCGAAACCCATCTAAATGGACATTTGTATTACGATGTTTCACTTTAACGGGTTTGTCTAGGGAGGTGTATCGATTATGACTACTATCATCTGTACAATTTCGCTTGTTGCTTTCCTTTATGGATGACCTAGATATAATGTCATCCCCACTTTGAGCACTGGACTCTGGTTCGAGTCCTATCGATACCGACTTGATAACTGATGCTGAAACATCCACCGGAAATTGTAAAAGCTGGTTATCTTTAGGTGTCCTCGGTAGAATTTTTTCTACACAATTTCCCTTGTCGGTTTTATCTTCTGCACACTTCTCCATATCATTCAATTTACACTGATCAATTATCGCCGCTGACTCAAAGATGTTAGACAATAAAATATCATTGTCATCAATGCATAGAGTTGATTGCTGCCTAGTATCATGACCGTCATTATTATGTTGTATTGGCGAGATAGGTGTATCATTATTGGAAGAATATTTATGTGTGCAGGCTTAGCTGTTTTGAGTTCTTTTAAATCAAGGCAAGTAGTGAGTCCAGTTCAGCTGACGCACAGTAGCCGTATAGGAATGTTTTAATCTTGAGATCGATAAGTTGATTAGTTGTACCGGTTACTGATGTCTAAATATCACATCCTGGTTCGGAACACTGTATTTGATTTGATTCGTAGTTCAATACTTCGACTGATGACTGCACACGCTTCTTTTTGCCCATATTGGTCGTGTATTAAAACTATCGAAATTATTGCAATTGTTGAAATCGTATTAATCGTTGTAAAAATCGTTGAAATCGTTGTAACGCGATGGTTTTGAGTATTTTTATTTTTTTCGTTCTTTGTATGTATTTTAGATTGTGTGTATTAATATCTCAAATGTAATTAGTGTATTTATTTTAGATCTCAAACTTTTCATATGGTACAGTAAGGCATAAATCCAAAAGTGAATGTGAATCCAGTGAAAATCTTGTACTCTGACTGACATGTTGCTTAAGAGCCAAGCTGTTTATTAAGCCAAGTAGCTTCAAACTCTCGACATCCGAGTCATTGGAAGTGTAATTAACCCAATTGACAGATGGCATGTTGAAATCACCGAGTACAACAAATCTATCACAATAACTACTTCTCTCCATTAAAGCAGCTATGCTATCTGTGTTTGATCTTGGAGAACGATACACAGTCAATACAGTTATTGGGTGTTGACAATATAGCTTAATACACAATGCTTTATTATGGTTAATGAAGAGTGGTCCCGCTTCATCATCGGGTGCTCCAACGTCTTTCGACAACGCAATCTTGTGGCTTTGACGTGTGCTTACATAGAAGTCAATAGAGAGTGCATGCTCGAGGTTTGAACCCCGTACATAGAGTTTGCAATGCACACGCCTCCACCATTCGGCCACGCGGGGCCTTTTTATTATGGTTAATAGCATCACTAAGAGTTTCAATTTCTCGGAATTGAAGCCTATTAGAGATATACGCGATAACACCTTATCCAATTTTGCCTGTTCTATCACTTCTACTTATGCTGTATCCCTCAATGAATATATCTACGTCTGCTATTGACGAGCTAAGCCAAGATTCTGTGAAAATACCTACATCTGGTACGATATCTTGAAAGAGACATTTTATTTCATCTAACTTATTAAGTAGACAACGAATATTCGAGTAAATGATTTTTAAACCACCATTATTTGTGCTCAACTTAAAGGAAGAATCGCGAAGAGATTTTCGAAATTCACGAATACACCGATCGACATTGAGGCAAGGTGAAACAGTGAATATTTCACGTCTTAGGCGGAGGGCGCCAAAGTGGTAGAAAGGTTTGCATGATTGAGCACATCTGACAGTCTCTTCCAATGAATATGTAGACGCCTCCGCACAACTCGAAAATTTTGTATTGTCAAATTTTTTTCACCCAACTCTAATCGACATGCTGTCATAATCATTCCTTAAGTTGAACTATTTGTTAAACTATTTACATATAATATTTACATATTGTAGATTAATTTGAATAAAACCTCTAGTGTTCGATCTCTTCAATTTATTCGAATTAATTGTATCGATGGACAAACTTATAATTCCGCAACAATTCAGCCTCGATCCGATTGCACCCGATGCTCAGGACGAATGGAATCACTGTCGTCAGAAGCTGCTGAACTTCGTCTCATTGCAGGGCACTGTAACAGACGAATAAAAGAAGTTTGTGTTGGTGAATCTACTGTCGTTGCGACTGTACAAATTAATCAAAGATTCTCAATCGTTCGACTCGGCACTTGCCATCCTTGACGAAAAGTTCCGCAAACCATTAAATACAGTTTTCACTCGATTTCAATTGCACACGTGTCGACAAGACAAAACTTTGACTATTCCGCAGTTCTTTAGAAAACTCAAGGATTTGGCCGACAAGTGTAATTTTGAAAACGTCGACGCTGACACCAATCGTCGAAACCATATAATCGGCGTCCTTGTCCAGGGACTTCTCAATTCCTATATTCGTGAAAGAATATTAGAATCAAATAAAACAAATTTCGATGAAATCGTTTTGATGGCTACATCTCTAGAGGCTGCCCAACAGCAAGCGGCAATCTTCAATTCAAACGATGAGACAACAATGCTGGCAACTATTTCTGGAGGCAACAAAAATGAGACAAATGTTTCCGACGCTCTGGACGAGCAATCGATCAACGCAGCATTGCGTAACAAAGACACCAAGTTGTGCTATTTTTGTGGTAACCGTTGCCATCCACTTACTAAATGTCTTGCCCGTACTGTCACGTGCAACAATTGTTCGAAACTGGGTGACTTCGCAAAGGTATGCAAATCTAAAGGAAAATATTCTGCATCGACGGCTTCAGCGTTGTGTCTCTTGTCCCAATCAAATTCCGAAGAAAGAACTTCAACTACTCATATCACTATCAATGGCCAACCAATTAATTGTCTAACCGATACCGGAAGCTTAGACAACTTCATAGATTAAAAAATTGCACGAACATTAAAACTACAATTGTCACCTTGTCGCAAAACTGTCTATATGGCTTCATCGTCTTCCCAGACCACGATTACAAAGCAGTGTACAGTAGATATAGAACTGTAAAATAAGACCTATCCGCACTGCCGCTTTTCGATACTGTCGTCTTTATGCTCCTAAGCCATACTGGGTAGAGAATTTATGAGAAGACATGAATCGATTACATTCCCTTTTGGAGGAAATCTGCCTGGATTAACACTCGCAAGTGTAGCACCTGCACCTGTTATTAACATTCAACCACTAACACTATTTCCAAACCTACCCAGAGACCTTATTCCTGTCGTCACAAAATCGAGAAGACAAACACAACCAAATGCCGAATTTACGCGAAACGAAATTGCAAAACTGCTTAAGTCCGGCGTCATCCGCGAAAGTAGATCACCCTGGCGCTCGCAAGTTCTCGTCGTTACAAATCGAAATGGCAAACGAAGAATGGTTGTCGACTATTCCCAGACCATTAATCGCTATACGACACTGGACGCGTACCCTTTGCCTAACATTGACAGTCTAATCTCGAAAATAGCAACACATGTTGTATTTTCCACACTCGATCTAACTAGTGCGTACTATCAAATCCCTTTGCTCGAGGAAGATAGGCAATATACGGCATTCGAAGCCTCAGGTCGTCTGTATGAGTTTCAACGAATTCCATTCGGGCACACAAACACCGTTTCGGTTTTTCAGCGTTTAATAAACAAATTGATTGACGATAATAAACTCGAAGGAGTTTTTGCGTATATGGACGACATAATCGTATGCGGTAAAGACGTCAAGGAACACGACAACAGACTAAGTCGCCTAATGAGTGTTGCCAACCGACTGAATATCAAATTCGCTTCCGAAAAGTCTCGTTTGAGCAAAACGCAACTAAACTTCCTTGGCTACAATATGCAACAGGGATGTATTAAGCCTGACATCCAGAGAATCAAGCCTCTCATTTCCTACTCAACTCCTAAGGATCAAGCATCACTGTAAAGACTGCTTGGAATGCTCGCATACTATTCTAGATGGATTCCTTTTTATCGACAAATATACGTCCATTAGTTAAATCGAAATGCTTCCCCTTGAACGTACTGTCGTCAAACATTAAGGAAATCAAGATGGAAATTTCAAAATCATTCCTCTGTGCTTACGATCCTACTATTCCATTAACCGTTGAAACTGATGCATCTTACTCATCAATCGGCGCTGTGCTCAGTCAAGTCAATCAACCAATCGCATTTTTTCCAGATCCTTGCCTCGGCAGGTGAGGTTTTGTTGGGCAAGGACATGAGGACAGATGAGACTTCGGTAGTTGAAACAGGGAGAAGATGAAATAGTTCCGGGAGAATGAGGCTAGACGGGGCAGAGTGGGATATGATTGAGAACGGAGTGTGAGAGAGCAACGTGGATACTTTGGTCTGGAGAAATGACGAATAATCATGGGGATTGATGTAGCAAGGCGAAGAGGAGCGAGCAAGGATTGGGTTAAAAGTATGCCAGAGAGTCTTAGAGTTGAATGAAGTGATGATTTTATGCTGCCAGAAGGAGTTGCATTTGGTACGTAGTAGGTTGAGATGAGACACGCGAAGAGCAAGATAGGAATCACAGAAAGATGGAGTGATCGAGCTGAAATCACATCAGAGAGAGTGGTGATATACTTGAAAAGCATGGCGGAGTCGACGCTTTGAGAGTAGGCATTGGATGTCAAACCAAGGGGCACGGTGCAAGCGACGGTGTGGGTGAGACTGGAAGTGCAAGAGAAGATCGAGAGTGGATGTTATTTCAGAGTCGAAAAGAAAGGCGAGATCGTGAGGAGATGAATATGTTATTGTGGGATAGGATAGAGACGATTTGAGTAAGGCAGAGCGGAGAATGGAGAGGTCAAGATTTCTCCAAGGGCGACGTAGGATTGTAGGTGTGTGAGGAGGGGTGTGGTTGCGAGTGAGATCAAGGGTGACGAGAAAGTGATCGGATATACCAGGATCGGGGATGGACAGTGAGGTGTAGGCAGCAAAATGATCAGGTACAGTGATGATGTCGAGTGTCCCACCAAGGATATGTGTGGGGGAAGTGGAGATTAGTTTGTAATTGTAGTTGGATAGAATGTTGATGAACCGGATGGAATCCGTGGAAGAGGTGCGGCCTAGGCGGATGTTGAAGTCACCTAGAACGAGTGAAGGGATTGAGGACAAAGAACAGTAGGACAGAGGGTCAGCGAGTTTGGTAAAAACATAAGGAGGTAGGAGCAGATGAACCAGGACGGTATACAATGGCGAGATCTAGAGTGATTGGGTTAGAAGAACGACAAGTAAGCAGTTCAAATAAACAAGGACTGAAAATGGAAGTAAAAGATTTCACCAAGTTTTGATGGTTACTTAAAAAATCGCTCGGTTCATTCAGTAATAGGTGAAGTGCATCATTTTTGTCTGTATAATAGCCATAAACTTGCTATGGCTATTTTCCTTGACTTTTCTGTAGCATTTGACTGTATCTCAATTCCCTTTGTTATCTCCTCTCTCAGGTCCCTCGGGTGGCCTGCGAGATTGTTAACAGCTGGAGATATTGCTGTACACCAAGCGGTTCTACTATGAAGACGACACTGATGCGCGTCAGTTCTACCCTATTACGGGTTTCTTCAAGGATCTCCACTTTCTCCAATCTTATATCTTGCTGCATCTATTGTACTATTCAAGAATTTTAAACGTGATCAACATCTAGTGGTATACGCTGATGATATCACAGCCCTGTTTTCTGGACGCAGTTGCAAAGATGTTGTCTCGGACATCAGCCGTTTCTTTTTAAGATTAAAAGATCAGTTATCCATATCCAATCTCATTTTAAATTCCTCCAAATCCCAGGTTGTTGTCTTTCATGGCGCCCTTGCGACAACAAAAAATCAAAGAGACTAGCACTATCTGCTCTATCTTCCATATTGACTAATCAACCACTCCCCTCCTTCATAAGTTGAGTGAAATACCTGGTGTTCACCGTTACGGTGAATTGGTCGGCAAAAGCTGACTGGATAGACTCAAACGTATCCAGAAGAGAGTTAGAGTAGCCCTGATGCGGGCTTAGCATATGTCATTAATTGAAAAAATCCAAGTGTGCCTTAGGAGTACTTGGGCTATCTCTGGATTAGTCTTCTTTTCTAGAGGACGTTCCCCAGAGCAAAGACTAAGGTTTATCAAGCTCCTCATCTCGCGATTACTGAGCATAGTCCGCCTTGATTGGACTGTTCTGGGGAGGATGAAAGACCCCGGGTTTGTTCAGTCGGAGAGCGGCATGTGTGATTGGCTGGAGGGCTCAGATCCTGCTTGAACTGAGGCCGTGATACATGAAGACCTCTGTTTACTATTGACTGACTTGAGATTCTTTTTTATCTGCATGTTTTATTTTCAAGAAACTTTTAAGTGATTATATAGAAAGACGTTTAGTTTTTAAGAAAATCTTTATCATTTTATTATTAAAATATTTTGCTTTTTAATATTAAGCATTAGTAGTCGGCATTGATACGCTGATGTAATGTCTGACTGAAATTGTATCATCACATGTGTTAGTAGCCCACATACTTACTTCAACGTTAGAATATGATCTAATGAGGTCGATCTAATATGATCTAATGTTCTGTACGATATGTGATTGTATAGAACACCTATACGATCACATAACAACAATTTTGTTGTAATGTACTCGACAAAACTGGCATTTTTCACAATCCTGTGCCTTAGTAAGTCATTCAGTGATCAATTTTGGAGGATTTTTCAATGGTGAATCAATAGCCCGTGGAATGATCAAGTATTCACCTGGTGAACTCTTCTAATTTTTCACTATTTCCTTGTTCACCCAAGTTTATACGTTCATATCCATTGTATGTTCTTGTTTGAAGATTACCTGTTCATCTTTGTTCCTTTGTCTTCTCAGTATTTTGCTCTTTTGAAGATGAATAAGAAGAGGTCAGAGTCTAAAAACTGAACAAACGTGGAAGTTCGAAATTGTATTCAGA